>JAVCKT010013518.1:14550-28287 GCA_032273925.1 Rhynchotus rufescens
CTTAGTGTAGCAGGTATGCCCTTTCAGCAGCTCCCCTGCTATCTTAATCTGCAGTGATGGATTATGTCAAAAAGGTGATAATGTAAATATATATGTACAAAGTAAGTACAGTATAACATGGTTAAGCTTTCAGGCCTGTTTATGTAGTGCAGGATCCAAGAAATAGCCATCTCTAAATATGAGCTGTCTGATATTCTGAATTGCATCTTCTCTCTTCTGACCTGAGAATTAGTTTCTCACCTCTTCTTTTTTCTGTTCCTTTTGCAGTCAAAATAAGAGGTGCTTTATCTTACTAACAGTCTCTATATACTGTTTAATGAAGTTGATGAAGTCTATTTCCTTTAAAACAATGTCAGCTTTGAGTAATGGTTTATGAGGAGGTGCTGAAATATGAGCGATGTTTGCTTGCAATGAGTAGTTCTAGGTCCAAAATTTCTATGCTTTGTCAACAGAATTCATGTTTATCACAGATAAAAATGGAGAGCGTGATATTAGCTTTCTGTGAGTTGACACACTTAAATTTATAACAGAGGGTCTTCATATGGATGTCCTGTAGATTCCTTTGATATAATACTAAAGCAGTTAACAAAGTAGCCTCTTTTAGCCATTGATATAACCAGTGTGATTTCAGAATTGCTTTTCTGTTCTGACAAAAGCCCACATGAAAGATGATTCTTTATTTTGCAGACAGGAAGAACAAAGATCTTCTTGGTATAGTCATAAATATAATTAAAAAAATAAATCTACTGTTTTATCTGAATGGAGTCCCTGCTTTGCATGCTGTGGAGTTTCTAAATGAAGTAAGTTCTTCTTACTGTGTTCAGTTATACCCTCTAGCCCTCACTCATTGCACACTCCTATTCTTCCACTGCTACAAGTTCATTGCTGTAATACAGGGCTTGAAACTTCATTGTAGCAGGTTATTGAATAGTTTCAATAGCTTGAATTATAAAGAGAAATGAAAAGATGAAATAATTCCCCTGGTTTCAGTAAAAACAGGTCAATGACAAAGCTAGGAGTATAACTTCAGGTGGCTTGAGTCTTATATTTTGACCGCAGTGCTTCTTGACTTCAGGGAAGAAACCCGCTTTTGTACCCTTTATTCTTCAGGTTCTAGCTTCTCTTTTCTAAAAGGCTCTCAGTTAATCTCATGACTCACTAGAATCATTTCCTTTTCTTTTTCCACATTAAAATAGTTTTAAGTGGAGAAAATACCCTAATGATGACACTAATCTCTATAGGCTTGCTCATGATTCTCTAAAAGACATTGGATATGGAGAGGAAGGATAAAGGAAGGATTTTCTGATACAGGATTAAACCTCTAGTTCATTTTAATGTGTCTGATAGTGTCCCTGCTGGCAGTGAGTATTAGGTACAAGTTTTCAGTTGGCAATTCGTTTCGGACTAGCTTTATGACTTCTAAAATTTTTGCAGTTTTGCAAGTTTTATGAAGTTTTTGTACATTCCTGCTTTTTATAAATGTCCTTAGATTTCAGTCACAGATGAGTGTGGTCTCTTCCATATAAAGCAAGAACTTTATATTTAATTTCTCTTGAAATCATGTGGACCCGTTCTTTTCATGTTATTGTTTTTCCCCCTCCAAAGGATTTGGCAGTCTTCAGCCTGAAATGTTGAAGTACTTAAAGGTGGGGTTGTTTTGTTTTGTTTTGTTTTCTCCTGGTAAAGATCTACAGCGTTTAATACTATAGCTCTCCTTACTGGATGGGGGACCAGGCAAAACGCTCACCATACTCCTAGGTTTAGCATCCACATTCCTGCCTGCAGACTTAGCACTCTACTTTAGATATAGGCCAGCTGCTTGAACTAATTTTTGACCTCTGACTCTTTTGTTCCACACACTTCGCTCCTGTGCATGTATGGAAATGGAGCAGTGCAATCTAACTGCACCAAATTCTAGAACCATTTGGTTATTTTCCTTATGATATGTCACTTTCTTAAAGATGCTCTTTTGCAGGGCTTTGACTCATACTTACATCTGTTCTGGTGGTCACAAGGCACCTCCAAAGAAATGATAAGAGTCTGTGCTTTCTGAGTTTACTTGTTCTAAATTCCCTAGAATATCCAACCGATTTTTTCCTATGCATTATTTCTTCTCTGGCTCAGGTGACCTCTCTAAAGTAGCTATATGTTCAAGTGTAAATGAAGAGCACTGAGTCTGTTATCTGCTGAGGTATATTACTACAAATTTTATGTTATCTGTTATTAAATTATTACTCACTATTTGTCATATTACTACTTTTTAGAATTCTGAACCAAAATGAAATTAAAAGGCAGTCTACTAACTGTTACTGAAACAGGTTTTTAATTTTAAAAACACAGGGAGTTAAAGTCTCAAATCAAAATTATAAATAGTCCATCTACTCCCTTCATCACAGCTTGCATTCTGTTGTGCGTTAGGAAAGGCTGATAAAAAATGTATGGGGAAGTGTTTCCTTTGAACACGAAGGCTTTCTGGGCTTTCTGTGCAGTGTTGCTGTCACTTTGCCTCCTTCAGTCACTTAATGTGACCTGCCACAGTTCAAATATACTCTCATAAGCATGTGGGAGTCGTTTAGTTGTGTTAGCTCAACTCAGTGAACTTAATGTGATTGATTAGTTTCTTTACTTTAGCCAGCAAATGTGGCTTTAGATTTTCTATCCAGCTTCTAAATGGAGCTTTTCAATCTTAACAGGCCCATTCAGTTCAGTAAACATGACTGAAATGCACTCCCCCCAACACCACTGAGACCCAGTCCTAGAGAAATTAGAGTGGCAAAAGGGTCTGAGGACGGGGACACCAAGTTCAGGCCTGTGTACTTTAAAGTCAATGGCAGCTTTGCTATTAACTTCTACAGGATCAGAAACACAGTATAAGAATGAGATTTCTCAAGCTATTTCTCTAATTAAAAATTGATTTTTGGCTTTGTGTGGATTAAAGCTGCTAGATACAAAGTTGTTGGTGGTTTTCCTGTTCCTATCCTGTAAGCCTAGTTGGCATACAGCTCATATGAGAACTGAGCTGGAACTAGCAGTAAATCTGATTCTGCCTTAAAAACAACACAAACTCTCCCAATGAATGTCTGGCACCTGCCAAATTTTACTGACCTTAATGTAAGGTACTTAATAAAACTGCCAGAATCAATGTATGTTGATCATATTTTTTCAAGGCAAAATCCAAACTCTGATTGCATCTCAGTTCTTTTTTTGTCAATATTCTGTAGCTTATTAGATTCTTTGTAAGCTGCCAGTTTTTGCCGTCCCTGCCAATTTGAAGTAATTATTCCTAAAGAGAAACAGCAGTACACTTTGTGTTTAGTTAGATATTTCTTTCCACTCACAAGGAAAGACCTTGCTACTGATGGGAAGCTGCTTTCCAGGACCACTGAGTCAGGATGTCTCTCCTACATCCATCCAGTGGCTTTTGAAATCTGAGTTAATTCATTCTGATTCTGAGCTCTTTCAGTAAATGTTTCTGAATGCAGTTTTTTTAATCTATGTTCAGTTTGAACTCTCTATATTGAGGTTCATACCTGAGAGGGAAGTCTTCCTAGATTACCTTTTCTATTGTAACTGCTCTAGAACTATAGCAAAGAACTGCTAGTACTTTGGTAGATTCTCAGGAATTAATTGTCTTCAGAAGCTGTTTTTAGTTGTTTGGAGGTATTTTGGGTTTTTGGTCAGACTGTTGAGCATACAGTCCAGTTTGCAAATCTGTGCTAGAAGTGCATAATACAGCATTACAGCTTAGGACTTGCATGCAGGGACTATGAGCTCTCCAACTGCTTAAATGAGATTTTTTTGCTATTGAATGGGTAGCACTCAACTGAGCGTTTGCGCTTAGAACTTTGTCCAACACATCTACCAAATAATCTCCTTTACTTCTACACTGTGACTAAAATTACAGCAAACAGAACTGAAGTTGCACAATAGGATGAGCTGAGAAACACGGGAACAGACAGAGTGAAGTTCTAGAGGCTCCATCAATTGACACAAGAATGGATTGGATGCATCTCGGAAGGGTTTAGGTGCTCTTGATGCTGGATTAGGGAGGAATATGACCTGTTAAAGTAGTGTTATCTTTTGACTTGCACGTATTGTACCTGAGTATATTATTTTCTGCAAGTGTCATATAATGAGATGCTTGTAAACTGTATCACTGTATCATTTAGAGGTAGGAAATCATATTTGCTTTCATTTTCCACATATTGAAAATATATAATGGGTTGTAATGCTTGCTCAGAATATAGAGTTCAACTGGACCAGCAGCTTGGGAAGAAGGAAGTACTGTTGTCTCCTTTTAACATGGAGAAGCCTGAGGCATGGTGATGCTTGCTTGGAGTTACACAGTAAGCGGCAAGTCCAAAATACATGCTAATGCTGCTAAATCATCACAACCAGCAACAGTGCCCTTGCTGTGGCTCCCAGCATAGTAGTAAAGGGTGAGGGCATCAAGAAATGTATTAAATGGTCATTTTGGTGTTGTAAAGATGGGACATGTGCTGTAAAGAATCCAGCTTTTAACCATGTTTCAAACCATTCTGTGCCCTAAAAAATAAGAGTGTACTGGCTTTCTTGGTTTAACACAATTAAACAGAAGTGGAAAATACAGGCCAGCTTCTCCTATCTTTTGTTCTTTGGTGAAAGCTGATGAGAATCCTTTTCATTTTGCAGTTTTTCCTAATGAAAGACATAACAGTGTTCATATTTCCTAGGGCATGCTGCCTCTTTTTTGTGCTGTTGTTCAATAGGATGTACTAAGCTCTTTGAAATCAGCAGAAAAGTGTCTAAATGCCAGGATCCTATTAAAAAGGATTAAGAAAGTAGCTACCTATGCATTTTAATAGAATGGATATTTTAATGGTAAAATATTCCTGTATAAGCAATTCTGTTGCTGAAAGTCCACAAGCTTTTAATGCTCTTTTCATCACTTTCTGTAATTTCACATCATATTTGCAGTTACTTACACCTTGAATCCTGGTGAACACCATTTAGCCTGCTTTTATTCTTAGCATTGATCCTCCTGTGCTGCCCTGCCTTCTGTTAAAATGCATTGGAAGTGCATCTCTGAGGTGAAAAGTTGCAGCCCTCTGAAGAGTATGTAGAGTGGCCTGATTGCTCAGCATTCTCTGGAAGCATAAAACGTGAGAAAGAAAATCCTGTGTCCTTGTGAACGTCTTTGAGGCAATAATGCTGAAAAGAAACAGGAAACATAAATCCTGCGCCTTTCAGGGAGCTGGTGATTCAGTGTCAATAAGAAAATAGTTGGGGAATTGTAAAAAGGTGTGAGGAAGAGTGCTAATTCCCAACAAGGTGTATGTGTGGGGGTTTGCAGGTATAGAAAGCTTCTCAGCTGCTTAAGATCTCACCTGAGAAGATGCATCATACCTATTCATTCTCCCCTGCTGCATAAATAGTACTACTGAGTATCATTGGAACATGGGCAGAAAGTGTACTTGATTTTTTTGTACCCTGCTTGACTGTCTGAGATTTTTTTGAAGGAAGTGTATTTGGCTTGGGATGTTTTGGAATGAAACAGCGACAGTGACGTGCCTGGAGAGAAGACCACCACTTGTTTTTTCCTGCAGTTAGTACAAAGGCTCGTCTCTGCTATTAGCTCTGAGTCAGAATTTTCTTTAATCATTACCACAGGTGGAAATAGAAATAGGATATGAGAAAAGCCAGATGTGAAAAGAATGGAATAACAATTAAAAACTCAAGGTATCTTAATCACAGCCCAGAAGCTCTCTTAAAAGACAGTGAAGTTACCAAGAAGATTTTTAGTAAGAAAGTGGCAAGTGGTCTGTTATTGAAATGTGGTAAAGAAAGGGGAGGGATACTGTGCTTTGTGGTAAGATTTATTTATTTTGGGAGGGAGATTTCAAAGTGAAACAAAGACACAAACTTTGGGAATGTGTTGAATGATCTGGGCCAGTATGCAGGTTGGTGGACCCTCTCAGTGGAAACTAAATTATAATGGTGCACTGTGGAAGGCAAGACTGATGAAAGATTCTGGTTAGGTAGGGAAAAAAGCCATGAGGCTTTGGCTGCTCCACAGAACTAGATCAAGTTATACTGGGGAAAAAAAAACAAAACAGAACAGCATTACACTTAATTGACGAAGTAGCTTACACTGTAATCAAAGTAACTTTATGAGAAATAATGTAGGTGATTTCAGAAATAATCAAAGGAAAGAAGGACTTAGTGTCTGGTTGTTTTTTCTGTATAGGTAATTATGAGAAGTGAGAAAAGTGTGGAGAAACCTGCAGATAAAAATGGAAAATACCTGAGGAGAAAGAAAACATATTTTGTGCAGCAAAGGTAAGAAATTGGGACAAAATCTTTCATGGGCAATTCTATCTAGTGATTAAATGATCATCTTGAATACAAATTAAGCTTGTATTTACTTATGAGTTTGCTCACTCATGCAGAAACCAGTTTATTGTAACTAAAGTTATAATAAAGGGTTTACAACCTAGTTATGCTCAGTATAGGCAGGTGTTCATGTCTCAGCTTGCAGTTGGAGAAAGCAGCTGAGAGTTGGATGGGCATGCTTCAAGAAATGAAATTAAATATTCTAGGGCTGAAAACGTATTGAAAACTAAATTTTAGAACGATAGTATTGGAGGAAAATAGGAACTGCTTTAGAGAAAAAAGCCAAGCTGAATGAAAGCATGGAAATAATGTAGGAAAGGCTGAATTCCGTGAAAGAATATAAATGATGCCATTGAACAAGTGATAACGTTGATAATATTTAATATTGATTGATATTGAATAACATTGAATATCAACACATCATACTCATCAGTACGTTTAAGGAACCTTAAAGGCCATAATCTGATATGGAAGTGTTTGCATGTATAATTAATTACATGATAGTCTTATTGTTATTCACACAGTGCACAAATTACATGTTGAAGTTTCACTCCTACACATAACTTGATGCATAAAATCTACCTTGAGTACAAAACGTGGAAACTTGTGTATGACTGATCACAAGTTGATACCTATGAATTGACCAACCAAAACAGAGTGCATGACTTGGTACAGTGAGCTGATGCAGTGTTGCTTGCTAGAAGATACAGAATCTGACTATGTGCTTGTATGGCATGCCTGTTGAAACAGAAGGACACTCAACCAAGTTATACACTACAGTAAGGATTGATGTGACCTAAAATTTTTCTAGTTACAGGAGCATGTAACTATACAGGAGCCTTAACTATGTGGCAGAACAGGCTTTGCTTCTTCATCTGGAGCACTTGCCGAACGTTAGACTACTAGATGGATTGGGACATGTTGGGAAATAATGACATCGGTATCAAGAGCTGAGTTGAGCAACATGGACTAAAACTGCCAGGGTAGATCCTTGCATGGGAAGGATGTGACTCTCACTGAGTGTCTGACAACCTTGATTTATGGAGTATTTGTTCAGTAGTGTTTTTTCTTTTGAAAAGGGAATATAAGTGTGGCTAGATGTTTACTGCACTGAAATTGTTTGGATTTGTGTATTTGATTAGTGTGCAGTCATATCAATGCAATGTTCCTCCAGCCAATGGAGAAATATTAGAAGATCATTTTAAGGGGTAGAAATCTCAAATATTCTCTTTAAATGTAATTGAGCCTCTGGCTGTGTGATTTTGTGCAGCCATGGATGGAGCAGAAAGAAAGCAAGGTGATGATTTGCTCCTTTTGGGGCAGTGGAGATGACAGATAATGGAGAATGGCCTTACCTGCTGGCTCATATCAGCTGATAACTGATTTTCATTACTAGTGGTCCAGGCAGTTCCTTTCATTGCACTTCCGATTCAATGACCTGTGAAATCAGAAATGTTCAGGTCTTTGTCAAAAAAGTATATATTTTATGAGCATGCATTATAGTTGAGAGCACTCAGTTTCAGGTGAAAAGAAGAGCTGAATTGCATCTTCGAAGAAATGGTTCAAAGCATATGTTTTAGGAAAAGTGATATGCAAATATGACTGAGGGTGGCAATTATCTACAAGCTCTTGTCTCCTGTGAAGCTGAACTACACTGCTAACCAGAATGCCAAAGGCTATTCCTTTAAGACTGCCTCAAAAGGAATTTAAAAAAAAAAAAAAAAAAAAAAAAGTGTTCAAGTCCTAGTATTATGGAGTTTTGTGGTGGCTACTTGATTTAATTCTAATACCCAAATTCTACTTCAGAGTACTCTTTGATGGATTAGCAATTGTTAAAATTTGTCATACTCAAGAAGGATGAAATGCTAGTTGCAAAGAGGTCACTGGGATGCTATCCAGGGACTTGGAACAAAAATTTATTTCTTGTCTTCTAGACTCTCCTAAAGTAGTAATTGCTATTACACAAAGACGATCAAACTCCATAAAGAGGCAAATTTTCTGTGAATATCACTTAAATGAACAATTCTCTGTTCATAAATAGGTCAACAGCGTAATGGTCCTTAATGCAGTGTTAAGATTGCTCAGTTAAGCCAGAAAATGCTGAATCCTGGCTTTGTGGATGTCTAATATCAGAGTTACTCATTAGATTAATGTATACTGTTTGTGAAATCATACACTATGATATTCAGCTGGCCTATTCATTAGATTTGTGTTTTGAACTTTGATTTGAGAATCTATATACTCAAATCCATGGTTATATAAAAAAAAGTCTATAAAACGTAGAATTCAAATAACTGGGGAAAGAAATAGTAGGAAATGGAACTTATCAGAGCAAGAAGAGAAAAGGACATTGATCCAGTTAGATTGCATCCATATTGTACAGAAATTTTGGAAATTATATGAGGAATGAAAAGGAAATCAACACCACAGTGATGATGGTGAGGAATAGACACATGCTGTATATAATGGCTGTTTGCTTTTCAGTTTTATTTCTGCTTTCATGTTGTTTCTTTGTTTCTTGCAAGTCTGGTTTGTTTAATATATAGTGTTTAAAATAGAACAAGAACTCCTCAGACTTTCTTTCTGTCAGTAGTTTAGAGAAATTAAAAATGTATTTCAGGTCTAGATCTACAGACACATTATTCTGAAGAATTACACCATGGCTTTAGGTATGTTGCTGCCTGTGATTAAAAGCTCTTTACATATGCATCCATCTCCTTTAGCTGTTCCACTGCTTCGCTTGAGAATAACAGTGCTATCAAAGTGACAAAAGGCTGGCTTGTACTCCTAGGGGAAGTAATTAAAGCAGCAGAGAGCAGAAGGTAAAATTATCATTTGCTTGCTATGTTATAATGCTGTACCAAATATTTATCATAGTATCAGTAATAACAAACCCAACTTTATGTAGATTTCTAGAATATAAGAATAAATGCACTTGCACTGCAATGAAAAGCTCTGCTTTCAAGAAATCCAAATAAAATACATTCTAACAATAGTTTAGTTCCCGTATAAAATATTTGGGATCTGGGGTTAGTATTTTGCTGCATTGTTTTATATACAGAAATGGAACATTTATCCTTGGGTAGTCTTACAAGCTTGGAAGGGCTGTGCTGAAGCTGAGCTTTTATTGTTATCCTGTAGCGTCAAAAGGAAGATGCTGGAAAAGATATCTGCAAAAGTAGCATCAAAAAGCCATCAATATTACTGAAATACTCTCCAAAGTAGTATGGATAGTAGAAGTATACTAGATAGTAGTATGGATAGTGTGGTATTCTGGACTGTGTCAGAAAGATCTTAGTTTAGATCTTTCATTTCTGACTGGACAGGAGCAGGGCTCTACGTATGCTTGACAAGAGCCTGCCATGGTTTGTACCCTGTGTTTCTTCCTTTCATGAACTGCTGTTGATGTGGCACAGTCCGCTGCAACAAGTCCTGCGAGCCCCGAAGGCGCCGAGCGCGCGCGGTCACCTTGGTGCAGCTCAGCGTCGGTGCTCAGCGCGTTGGTGCTGCGCGCGGCGCCTGTGCCGCCTGCGAGGCGCAGCACTGCAGGAGGCGGGTGGGCATCGCTCGGCAGGGGCTGCTCTTCACACACATGCAACCCAGCGCTGTGCTGCCCACGGAGCCAGTGGGGTGCCTCAGTGTGTCGTCTGCATTGACTTTGCTTGGGCAGCACGTGGGGTTTGTGCCCAAGTGGCTTAGCAGCAAGCCCTGGTTTGCCTGTTAATGCAGTGGGGCAGTATCTGTGTCCCTTTGAAAGGGAAGTGCGGCCAGTTCCACAATGGTCTTTCCTCTGTGCCATGGGGCATTTGGTGCTGCCTTGCTGGGGGAGAAGAGCTTGTTATCTCCAGGGCCACTGAGAGAAAATTAGAGTAAGAGATAATATCTTGTGTGGACAGGGTTTTCTTTCTCTTTCTCTTTTCTTTTTTCTTTTTTATTTTTTTCTCCTTAATGAATGGTCATTGTGAATGCAGCTTAATCTCAACCACAAAAATGTTTTTTTTTTTTTCTTGCTGGGCAGTGGAAAGTCAGGGCCATGGGTTTTCTGTAACGCAGTCTCATGTGGGTGCTGAAGAGTTCAAGTTAATATTGGTTGCTGAGAGCTGAATTGGAATTGTTCTCCTTTGCTGCACTCCTCTGAAAGCTCATCTGCTGGCTGATAAAACTGAGAAATAACTTAACCATCCTACGGTGTGAGTTCAGTCTGGAGACGCAGCAAGTTGCACAGATTTTCACTGTGGCTCTGCTGAGCACATATGAGCACTAAAATGAGGCAAGGAAGAAGAATGAATAAATAGGGCTCAGCACATAAGTTCTATGCTCTTTGGAAAAGCCATGTTATGATTCCTGTATTGGCGTATGTAATTAATTGATAAATTTGTATTTGCCAAAATGTTTAGTAAACATTGGTGCCAGCTATTCATTTTAAGTTCTGCTCATTCACTTGAAGCTAAAAAAGAAAAAGGATTTAATTTCCTCTTTGCCTGTACAAGAGAGTAATGCTTAACTCTGTAGACCAAGAGTTACTTAGATGGATGTATTCATCACATTTAGTGTATTGTGGTAATACATATAAAAAATCATCAGAAAAGACATGAGGTGTTTTTGCATTGATTATGCATCTATGTTATATATTTTTATTGAATATTGTTACTTCTGTGTAGTTACTTCTGTGTTCTTGTTTACTTATTCCTGGGTTGTCATCTCATAGAAAAATTTTGCTGAACCTCTTTTCTATTCCATTTTCAGTAAAATTTGGAATTAAAAATAATTAGCATTTCTTGCTGATGATATTCCAAAGGACATTTACTTTGCACTTAAGCAGCATATATGTATACAGTAAGGATAATTTTGATTTTCAGACTTCTAGGCTTAAGCACATTTCCATAAACTTTGCATTAAAATAAAGAGCCGTTAAGCATATTGCAAAGTACGTTATACTGGCAGATCCATTTCCTTAGCATCAGGAATCAGACTGAAAAGCCTGAGGAGTGCGTTGGACAGTGGATTGCAGGATGTGCTTCCAGGCGGGGGCAGCATTGCATCAAAAAGGGAAACAAGAACCTCGTGGTCCTTGACTGGGAATCAAAGCGCTTCTCTCTGAACGAAGTAGGTGGACCCTCAAATCAGACTAATAAATCTGTGGTTAATAACATATTAGTCAGATCAGCATGCCTCATAATCACTGCTGTTGATCTATTTATGTTTCTTTACACACTATATTGATTTAAATTAGGATTCATCAAAGAAAAACAAAATAGGAAAATGGGGGAAAAATCACAAAAGGTAATAATCAACTGTGCTGCTTTCTTTAACTCTATTGGATAATTTCTCCTTAAAACTGTGTCACTTAGTTTCTGGAAAGGATTAACTCCTGCTGTTGTAATTTAAAATGTTCTGCAAAGTGTGTTTTTACAGTCCTGCTTAGTAGCAGGAATTGGCTACCTGAGGAATGGCAAGAGCAAGACTGGTGCTATGGAGAGGGCAAGAGTTTAGTGCCAAGAGTCTGCAAAAACGTAGACTTTGGAGTTTGTTTGTAGCTCTGCATTTTTCACGCTTGCACTGCTGGAGAGGAATTCCTTCTCCTTCAGGCGAAGGTGTTTGTGCACCCTCATTTACTTCCTATGTCTCAGATAACCAGAAGATGGAAAATCATCCTTATTCTGAAAAATGGAGTACAGAGAACGACAGTTTGCTCAATAAAGGAAAAAAATAGAGATTAAACTATCCTGAGTGTGCCTTACACAAGTGAGGGCTTTCATTCAAATAAATCTTAGAGCAGTTTCAAATTGTGGCATTCCCTTGCTTTGGAACTAGACCACTGTTTTTTCTTCAGTTCATGAAGTTTTGCTGCGTTATCGATGTTTTCCATGGTCTGAATTTGAGGTGCACAAAAAGCTAATGAATTTTGGTGAGCAATCTGATGTGACTTTGGGCAGGTTGTTTTCCTGGGGCTGGAGCAGAGGGTAGAGCAGGTGGAAGGAGAGAAGCCCAACTGCAAGTGAAGTGTCAAAGCTGGCTGCCAAGGGCTCCTTTACTTGTTAAGTGGGACAATCCATTTCTCAGTCTGAAAAAGGAGGAGGGAGAATCCAAACACTTTAATGTGGCTTTATTACCAAGAATGGTGATCAAAGCCTTACTGGAATAAGTTTGTGATGCTCACTGGAGAAAATTCCTTCTATCAAGCAGGTTGTCAGCTGTAAAATCCTCTTGTGGGAAGAGAGCAAGCTGCTAGAGATCTATTAGTAAAACTTTGCACTTTTGTGAGACATAAAATGTGCTTTTGGAAATGTATACTGATATAGTTGTATACAGTAACGAGAAGTGCCCCTTGTTTGGTTTTACAAGAGCCCCCAGAGCAAGCAGTAAAACAGTGAGTTGTGCTTATGGCCAGTGGGAGAACTAGGCAGACTCCTGCGCTGATAACTGGTGCTGCCCCTGGCAAGGGTTTTAAAGTCTGTTATGGGTAGAGATAATGTCAAGAGATGAGTGTCCCTACCCTCTGTGTCAGCACTAATAAATTCTAAAGGTGAGTTCTGAGGCTGAACACTAGTCAAGAAATCTATATGCTGCTGCATATATTCCGTGGCTGACTAAATACTGCATGGATAGATAAATGTCATGGTGTGCTCTGGGCCAACTCAAGTAGTGAAAGTTGGAGCCTCTCTGATGCTGGGAAGGGGACTGAGGTCCAGGCAGGCTGTGTGTGAGGCTGGCTGCGTGACTGTTCAGTTCAGCTGCTGGATGCACAGGATCGCTTGCAGCTGATATAAAATTACATTACGTGCAAACTTGGTATAGGAATTTCAAGAAGAGTAATTTTCAGTGGCAATTAGAAGGAGAATAAATCAAAATGTTTCCTAGAGAGAAACAAATCTCAAAAGAAGTTGTGTAGGGAGCATTTTTGTAACTGGGTCGACATTGCAGTGAGAGGTGCAGTCGTGGCGCGCAAACACTCACCTGAGTGGTCCTCATGCAGCCAGCACCTGGAGGAGATGGGAACATAGACTGCAAAATGAGACAGTGAGAGGGAGCATCCAGAGAGAGAGAGAAGTGGCTTCTATTTACTGAAAATAAGACTAAAAATGAATAAAATGGAAAGCAATGCAAGCTTCGTACAATGCTTTAACACAAGTAACATTAAACTTGAGTCTTCTCACTAGATGGATTTCCAGTATGCACATGTTATCTTTAATCCAGGTTTATAGTTGAGTTGTTTGTATGGCTACTGCTAGAAATGTTCTCAAATTCTCAAAATTGTCTTTATAGCAAAAGATAATTCTGAAGAGAATTTTTTTTTTTTGCTTGACCTTGGTACATGAGGTTGTTAGGACCTGTTTGTAAAATTTATCAGTTTTTTATTTGAAG
>JAVCKT010013519.1:0-11607 GCA_032273925.1 Rhynchotus rufescens
CTGAAGCACCCTAAAAAAAATCTGTAAATACTTTCCAGTACTGTGGGAATCTACTGGGTTTCTTGTTTTAAGTAAAAAAAATCTGCACAATGGAAGAAGAGGTAAAAATGGGTTGTTTCCTAAAGATTTGGCTGATGTAAACAGAGTGCATGTTGGGATATTTAATGCCACTGGTGCTTTCCTTGAAGTGTCTTTCTGCTTAGTGGCAGCTCCAGAGTTCCAGGCAGTATCAGGGACATGATGAATAGCATTGTGACCACTCAGATTGTCAGACCCCTCTCTGCTTTGGTGTTTCGAAGGAGCCCGAGGTTTTTGTCAAAGGCTTCGTGCTGAAGGCATGACAGCTCTGCCACAAAGGCATTGCTCCACTGAAGGTACATAAAGAATATTATATGAAATACAGTATACCTAATGCATCCAAGAATGCCATTGGCAAAAGGTTAGATAGACACAAAGATTCAGTAATGTGGTAAATTCCTGTGCATTTTCAGACAATATGATTCTTTTGTACATTATTTTTTTTATCAGTCGAAGCAAGTCCGAGGCAGGAGGCATTTTCTTTGTTTTCTGCAGAGCAAACCAGCTGTGCCTCGGAGCGCAGTCCCTTGAGCAAGGGACACAATTCCAGTTATGCAGCAGGGACAAGAATACATCAGCCCAGGCAACTGAGTTTTCAGATTTGCTTCCTTGAACAAGTCACTTGAACCACCTGCGCTGCAGTGAGGAGGGACACACTAATGTGTTCCTAAGATATAAAACCATGGAGTTAAACCTGTTGTTAGGGTTAGAAGTGTACTCAAGCATTTGCCCTTGGATTATTGCTTTGCTAGTGTTCTGCACTGAAAGCACTCTAGAGGTGTAATGAGAAAAAATAGCCTCTAGACCTTCTCCTCAGTAATAATTAGACAAGCAGTGGCACTAAGGACTTTACTCTGCGTTTTAACAGGCTGAATTAACCCGTGTAACTGCACTGACTTGGGTTTATTTATGGCAGTACCAGTAAATGATCTCACTTGCAACAGCTCCCTTCAGAGAGAAAATGCAACGTGTTTCATTTTCTAAAGCAAAGTTATTTTTGTTACTCTCTCTGTGTCTGAATGCCGGAAACTAGGAAGAGAGAAGAATTATATTGACATTGGAATAGCCTAATGCACTTCAAATAAGTGTTTTAAAATGAGATTTTGTGGATAAAAAAAGCAAGTGGTTGGTGCTTTATTTGTGAAAGCAACTCCCAGCTAGATCAGGATGGAAAAAAGGATGGAAAGAGATAAGCAGGTGGCTAGAAATGTACAGGATGGTCAAAGTCTATAGAGGGAGTTTATACACGTCTACAGGGAGTTAGGAGTACTCGGAGAGCAAGGTTTAGAAGGTTTAAAAATGTCAAGAAGGACTGTGAGCAAGGTGATCTCATCCTGCTTTCTGGAGCAAGAAGGTACTTCTGCCACAGCACCGTAACGTTCCTGCAACTGGAATGTTTTAGGAAAGCTGCAAGAGAGGGAGCTGCAAAGGACCGTCAGGATAGACGGTAACTGCAGGACAGCACGCAGCTGACAAGGCAGGAAATTGCAACATGCTACTGCACAGCACAAACGTATCTTCTGGAGAGCACAAGTAAGTCTCAAAAGCAGCTCACGTTGCCCGTGCACGTGGGACACCTACTGCGAGGCAGTCGCCTCCAGAGCCGTCTCCTGGGCTGTGCTGTTTTACCCCAGCCAAGAAAACTGCGTGTGCACCGTGAGAACAGTAAAGCCCTCCTCTGGGTTTGATTGGGTCCAGAGGAAGTACATTCATTCAACCTAAGTGAGCAGTGGCTTATTGCTGTTGGTTCATGGCTGTTTCATTTTTAACTTATGATCTCCTTCCTGCAATGTTGTGGTTGTTTATTCCTGTGAAGCACGAGGGCAACTGCAACTACAAAAGATTCTGAGAAGAACAAACGCCCTCCCACACACTTTACCTGTGGATGGAGTTCAGATTTTAATTGCGCTTCCCAAATTACATTTTAAGACTGCTGTGGTCCTCCTTTTTTTGTTTGGTTTGTTTGTGAATACTTGGAGTACAATTTTATGTGAAGGATAAAGATATTCGGTATAAAGGTATTAAGATTTAGGGCCCAACAAGCAAAGTTTGCTTTTTCTTAATTGCAAGGTGCACCTGCTTTTAGCTCCAAAATGCGGGCTGTGCAATTATGGTAGAGCAGCTGTAGCATCTGGTCGGGCTCTGCAGTCCCACAGTCCATACTATACTTGCTCTGAACAAATGTAACAAATACATCCTCCAGCTTGTGTTTATACCCATAGCTACTAATCAGACCGTTTACAAACTAAGCTCACAATCTACATGCAGACAAGTCACAAATGAGAGAGGGCTGATTTCTACAGGTAAACACTTCAAGGAGTTTGAATGAAAATAACTTCAGTTCTCAGCCTGGGTGCACTCACCAGGGCACAGGTGAGCGATCCTGACCCAGGTTGGTCTACTGCCACAAAGCAGGGAGTCGATTCACATGGAAATTTAGTAATATCATGTCTTCTTCTCTTTAGGAAAAAGTAAAAAGACAACGTGATAGTTGCACCACTGACTCTGGAAGAAAAGGTAGGTGTCTCAAACAACTTGTCAGGCTTATATAAACATGCTGCTCTTGTTGGTATAAGGCAAACCTGCCAGCAGCAAGCAGAGATCTTAAGACTATTTGGAAAAAGAATACTAATTTATTCCCAGGAATCATGAAAGGATACACTTTTTCAAATTGAGTGATCTACAAATAAACACTTTTTCCATAATTCAGGTTTTACTCACACTCTTAGAGCTCATTTTTTCTCTGCTATTTTCCTATCTAATGTTATTCCTACTGTTATCTATTGATGATAAGTTCATTTGGATTAAAATAAAATATGTCCGTTATCTTCCTTCATATGTTGTTGCCTACATGTACGTAATGTATGCTCGCTTTCTCAAGGCTCTCCCTGATAAGCCTTTGAGACCATGGCTGCACTTAGGAGTTTTAAAGGAAACAGTCAATAGCAAATTGTTTCCTGTAATAGAAAATAGACCTTTTCCTGAACATAACCAGCTAAGGGCTTTGGCTAGGATCTCACTGAATGGTCCATGCCAAACCTCCTTACCATAAGCTTCATTTTAAGTGTCATACAAACCAGATAAATGAGTGATAGATATGGTCACAGTGCGCTTAAAGTGCACTGTCTTGAAAATATTTCCAGAACAGGAGATGAATAAAAGGTACTAGACAGTTGTTCTTTTGGGGGGTTGGGTTGTTTTTGTTTGTTTATTTGTTTGCTTGTTTTTCCTAATGTTTCTCTCTTTCCCTTCCTT
Source organism: Rhynchotus rufescens (assembly GCA_032273925.1). Classification (NCBI taxonomy): domain Eukaryota; kingdom Metazoa; phylum Chordata; class Aves; order Tinamiformes; family Tinamidae; genus Rhynchotus; species Rhynchotus rufescens. Next base: position 3,334 of record JAVCKT010013519.1, read on the forward strand.
GTGGTTGAATGCAAACTGGCCACCTTCTCTCTCCATCTGTGCGTGCTGCAGGTCAAGGATCTCTCCCCATGGTTTTCAAATTCTAACGATTCACTGAAACTCCCACAGTACCAGTGTTTCCCAGATTGCCAAGCCAATACAGGTTAACTGGAAAGCCTCAGAGCACAGCAGAGATGCCTAGCTTAGTCTGCTTGCGTTTTCCCAGTTCCTCACAGGCTAAGCGCAGTCGCAGCAAGATGCTGCTGTCTACAGCGTGGGTTGGGAGCTCTGGTCTCCACCATCTGTGGTGTTGCCTGTCAGTAGTCTCAGAGAGAGTCTCTGCTCAAGAAAGAGTGCTTATCTCCACCTAACTGTGAAGTTCATGGCTGGGGAGAGATGGGGGAAAAAGAAGAGCATCCCAAAGGTGTGGCCAACACCTTCCTCAGGAAAAATAGAGTCATTGTGGAAAGGGTCCACAATGCAAGGACTGTAGGTGAAAAAGTTACAGCTTTTTTTTTTTTTTTTTAAACAAGATAGGGAATTACAGTAATGGGGAAAATACACTATCACACTGTTTCCAAGCCCAGCAAAAGTCTGATGTTCTTTATGTTGTCAAGCTATTTCTCTACATGCTTTGGCACAAGAGGATCAGAAAATCTTGTGCAGAAACATATGCCATTGTTTGGCTCTTCAAATACTGAGTTTCCCAGCATGACCCCAACTGGATCTATACGTATGTTTATGACAGGGAACTAACCATGTTATATGTAATAGTCATGCAATAGTGTAGTCCAAGTAATAAGGCTATTAATGAAAACCTCTTTTTTTTTTTTTTTTTTTCCTCCTCCAGGTTTGGTGACATGATTATGACTTACTTGCTGTATGATTTGAACATACCCCTCCAAAGCATTTGGTGAGTGAGCCTTCCCGGAGGCAGTATTATTTTCTGCAATGTAATAAATTCCACAGAGATGAGCACAGGACAGTCAAATCCTACAACGAGGGAAAAAATAGATAGTTTTCCATTTAAGTATGACTTAAACACTCGAAAAAGCTCTCTTGAGCTGAGGGCTGTGGGAATTAATGGTGCTGTGACAAGGAAGGGACCAGCACATCCTTGTCATTGCTTCCAGTAAGGGATTCAGCCAACACTAATGAGGGTTAGTGATGAGGAGTGACTGTAACCAACTGCATAACGTGCAGCCTGTGAGTATAAGGCCGTAATTAGGCATGTGATAAGTATATGGGATATTTTGTGCAGGTAATCATTAAAATACAAGCTGCCAAACAAAGAGAAAAGCTCATCTTAATGGGCTTCCTGCAATAGTTGGGTATCACCAGTAAACTTAGTTACAGAGGAATCAAGTTGAAGAGTTTCAAGTTCAGGACAAAAGTTACTCAACAGACCAGAATATTTTTATGCTCCAACTCCACTCGTAGGCATTAAATTCCATTGCAAAGTTAGCCTGAACTTCTCCTTGCATGTGATGCCCTGTAATTTCTAAATGTGCTGAGTAAATATTTTATTTAAAAGCATAAACTAGTGGTTCCACCATAGGGAAGTAGTTTACAAAGAAGCCCTTTGAAATTTAAATAATAGTCTTCTACGTAATAATCTCCAAAATTGCAGGAAGAAAAGAGCATGATTTAAATTCAGTATAGTACAGGATGTTTTATGAATGGTAGTGAAATGAAAACAGATGAATGACTGTTGCTATGCGTAGTCAGCAGAAAACCTTTCAGAGACAAAGCGAGTTTCTGATTCCCACTGGTCCCTTGGCTCCTCTGTAGGAAGTGTGTGGGATTGGGAGTCAAAACCTCTGCTCTCCGCTTCCAGAAATTTGCAGCAAGGCTCCCGTGTAACCCTGAATATGTCACGTCGTGCCTCAGTCTTCTGTTTATTGTCACGAGGAACCAAGATGACTGTTCCCTGCCAATGGTGAGGTTTCGCGCCCTAACACAGAGACATGCTTGGAAAGCTTCAAGAGGCAAAAGCTACGGATGTCAAAATATTATCATGGATACACTGACACATGAACACATATAATCAAGCATTTAAAGCTAGAATAGAAAATGAAGTATTTTATAACACCTGACCAAATTGCAACGTCCCCCCTTTGTAGGATATCGAGCAATATGGTTTCATTTATAAGCCAGAGACTTGCCAAGAGGGTGTTTCTCCTGCAAGCTATTTTCTGTCTTGCTTGTTCTAAAAGTAGTTTCTGATCAGGCGATACTAAAGAAATTTATTTTTAGGCCTAATGATTGTTATATATTCAGTTAAGATTTCCAGTTGTGGAAATACATAGTACAACAGCAATAGGAACAACACAAACTGCCCAGTAAATGCAATTTCCAGTTAACAAGGCAGCGGTGTGTTATTAAGGGAAGCACTGTAACAAAGCAAAATAGAACTAGGGAAGAAATTTCTAACCCTGAGCAAAGTTAGAAATACACTTATATTCTAATTTTAAATTACTTAATATTATTTTAATCACCAGAATATATGTGAAACTTGTCTACAGATGTTTGCATGCAATGCACACAAGTGAGCTGCAGTGGCACATATATTACTGAAGACAAACTTACCAGATAGAAGGGTTGTGATAGAAGAAGAGCCACTCACCACATAGAGTGAGTGGCTCTTTTCTTTAAAGACACTTAATTTAAAAGTCATGAGAGCAAAACTGAACAGTAAATGGATCACAAAAAAAAAAGTAATATTACCATGAAAAGTTGGTGATAGCAAGCAATTAAAAATGCAGTTGAAGGCACAGGCATATACTGCTACTCCAACAACGTGAAAAGTAACTCACTTCAGTGGGCAACGCTTTTTGGAAGAGTTGTAGCTTCTGGGGTGCAACTTTTGAATCCCTTTAGTTTGACAGCTTCAGTTTTGCCTGGTTAGATAAAAATATCTGATAGCCCAGCATGCAGCTGATTTTTCACAAGCCCTTCTTTGTACAAAAACTGTGAAGAAATATCCTTAAATAACTCCTGTCTAAGAACATAGAGACATTTCTTAGGGGCAAAGCAGTTTCTTGGCCAAATGAATTCGTATCTTGTTCACAACAAATGTGAATAGAAATGCAAGTGAGAAACGTAGCGTGCAGTATAAATACGAGGCAATGTTTTGTAGAGAATCAGATTCTTGTCAATATAATGTCAGTGTAAATCTGGAGTTATTCCACAGATTTCCATGTAGTTACTCTGGATTTACTCCAGTGAGGGTGTAAATCCCTAGGTGAGGATTGGAATACTAGGTGGGGTGATTGGAATAACACCCTTAAGAGATTTGCAGTCCGATGCAAGAGATTTTACTGTGCAGAGAAATCAATTCTGGTGGCACCAGAAGGTGTAAAGTACTTACACGGCAATAGGGATTTGTTTCCCAGCTTCTGTCTCCCTGATAGCTCTTGCAGTAGATTTTTTTCAGGGATTCCACCTCTTTAATTCTGTGTCTCCCTCACTGTGTTTCCCTCAAGCATATCTTTAACCTTTCTCTGATGGCTGTTTCAGAACATCTAATGATTTCACAGAAACTTTTGCATCCTTGTCTTCTATGGTTATCTCTTCACCCACGGACATTTTCATTTTTATTAAGGCCTCATCTTACCACCTGTTTCTGAGCCATCTCTTTATGTATGTCTTGCTGATGCCAAAAAAATTCATGGCCTAGATCTATCCCTGACAATATGGCTCTGTGAACATAAAAAGAAAATGCTAAAAGCAATCTCCTAACTGGGAAAATTTTGCTACGCTATTGCTACCATCGAAGTCACCGAGTGAATGTTATGCTTCCAATGGTTTTTAAGATCATGCATTGATTACTATAAAAAGAAATTGGTTTCAGTCATTTCCATGATTCCTTAGAAATATGATGAGTGATTTAGCATGGAAGTCGAAGTGGCTGCTGCCTGGTCCATTTTCAACAGCTTTGCTTACAGGCTTCCTAAATGAAGCTTGAACATTTTGAATTTTAAATGCTCTCCTAGAGCTATGTTCGTTTTTGGGGTTTGTTTGTTTGTTTTGTTTTGTTTTTTTAAGTGCAGACATCAATTTACTGAAATAACCAGTGTGCAACCTTTACTATATATGACATTAAGACATAAGCAAGGAAAGATCCCCCACACAATGTGTAATTTACCAGTGGATATGCATGTGGGTTTCAGATACTGAAGATCATTAGAAAATATACAGCTGTCATTCGTACAAGTGGGATCCTGCTCCACTTGACGTGAAGGAGGAAGCTCTTACTGTGTTCAACAAAAGTCATACTCACGCTTGCACATGGGATGATGCTGAGTTGCACTGCAGCAGCAGAACAGCAGATCTGCTGAGGATAAATAGAATGCCTTTAGATGTGAAAGAGTTCTACAACAAAGGAATATTCAAAATCCCAATTGTCTTGTCTGGCCTTTCATATCTGGTCAGTTGAGAGTTATCCCTTATGGAATTACAGCAACTCTCCAATTCTGGAAAACAGTCCCTCTCTTCTCCCCGTACCCCCACCCCTCCCCATCTACACTTTACTCTGTCCCTCCACACAATCTAGCTACTGTTGATGTGCGAGCCCTTTCTGCAAAACAGGCTGTCGTCTGGGACAGCCTTTGTGTGCTGCCCAGCCTCAGTGACCCTTCATCTCATTTCAAATCTCAAATAAAAACAAGTTCTTTTCTCTTACGCTCACCATACATTTTAATGTCTCTCTTCCGCTTCTCTGATTTAACTCTTGACTGTAATAGTCCCTAACAAAACCTTCATTAAGATAGACTCCAAAGATGAATGCAGAAAAGACTTGCTCCAACAAGCAGTTTCTGTCTGGGCAAGACGGTTCTCTACCGTATATTTACTACTATTTTGACTAGTCTGTCTTTTTAAGTACCTAAAGCTAATTAGCTCCTGTAAATTACATATTCTTGAAGATTATCCTGGAGAGCCCTAAGTCTTAAGGTTGGAAAAAAAAAACTTTCTAGTAAAATCTTTATTTTTTTTCTCTTACTTACACGCTTCAAGTGTAATTACAATCTCATATATTTTTCAGGCCTCGTTACTACAATTGTAACCTGTATAGGCCATTGAGTGAACTCAAAACCTCACTGTTATCACACTGTTATCAAAAGGCTTGCGTTGCAGACAGGGACCAAAAATACTTTCTTTCTCTTGCTGGCATTCAGCCTCATCAAATGTTTATAAGCAATTTTCTCCCTGTTCCTTGACTGTCATTTAGCCAAAGAATACAAAAATGGCTAACATTTCAACGGGGATTTGTGAATCCAGCTGCAGAACTTCAGACACCGCTTAGTGTGTCCTGTTTGGGCACCAAAACCAGGAGACACCCAAAATTAATTGTCGCTTTTGAAAATCCCAGACAGTCACTGTCCTGTCAAGTCGTGATCTTTCTCAGAGATTAAATCTTTCTGGGAACCTATTTCTCTTTGCTGCTTCTTTCTGAACCAGTTCCTTCACTTCAGCTCCTTAGTGCTTTTCTGGTAATATAAGGACATGTCATACAGTCTAACACAGAAAATAAGCCCTTTATGGGCCGAGATCTTGCATGTTAGCTGCTCAAAGATGCTCTTGAGTTGCCTTTTTAATAGTTTTTTCATAGAATGAAGATTTGGACTTGCAGTCTTCCTCTAAACTGGCATTTAAACACACACAGGAGTGTGGCACACAGGTTTTAAGTTACCCACAAGTATGAGATTAAGGGAGGGTGCCAGTTTATGTACAGGTCTTGTCCTAATACGTTGTCAGGGTGTGGCCAGGCACGCATCGCAAACCAGGAACTTGGAGATGTTCCCGAGTCCCCCAGTTTAGACACAGTCACACCTATTAATTAAGGAAGTGTAAAAAAAAAAAAAGGAAGGAAGGAAGGAAGGAAGAAAAAAAAAAAAAAAAAAAAAAAAATACCATGATTTCGCATGTTTGTAAAGCAAAGCTGTGCCATACTGAGTAAAAGCTGCGAGTCAATGATTCAAGATTTGGATGGTGGAGTGAGTATAGTCTTTTTAGTTGCCAGGCATTCTCTGCAGAGGAAAAATTAAGGTTTTGTAAGTCTGGATAGCATGGAAACTTCTAATGGACACATTGTTCATGATTTGGGGCAGAAGTACCACGCTGACACAAGCCACTTAGTTTTTCCACAGTGGAGATAATCCAAGGTGTCAGTCTTTGTGCAGAATGTCTTATGTCTTTCACTCAGTGACGTAAGAAGTTTTTAAAGTTAGGGCCATGTTTTCCATGTATTTGCATTGCTGTAAAATGCGCAATAGGTGGAGGGGGAAATAACTTATTTCATTGGTCCTAAGCTCCCAGTTTCCTTAAGATGTTTAATTAAAAAAAATAGTCTAATGAGATCTCTTTTAAGGCATTCACATACTTTTACAAGGCTAAGGAAAATAGCATTCAAAACAGATGTTCATTAGTAGGATGAAGCACAAAGAACTAAATCTTATTTACTGGAAAGTAAATTACAATCAGATTTGCAATCTTCTAAGAGAGGTGCCGTTTTTCAGAGGAGGTGTCTATTTTTAAAGACATCCTCTGGTACAAGAAGATGGTATTTTTTTAGTGTGTAGCTTGGCCTTTTGATGCATCTGTAAGTGCTGTTTTAGTCATTTGATGTATTTAATGTAATACTCTGCAAAAAGCATACCCTTACAGAGAGCTCTTTCTCTTCCTTTCTCCAAATACAGGTAAGAAAAAGGCCAAGTGGATTGTAACTGGTGATATCAACCACATAAAGCATGAAAACAGAGTTTGAAGGTAAAACATACCGTGGTTCCTCAACATTCATTCAGTATCCTTTAAATTCTTCTTCCAGAAAGACGCTAACCCATAGAAACAAGAGGTGGGCTGCTGCCAAAGAACGTATAAATAAGTATACAGGGACCAAGAAGAGCTCTTGTCTTGTTGCCAATGTGGATTCCAACATACTGAATTCACCTGAAAATGTAAGTAGATACTTATCAAGTCAAGGAACTAGTATTACAAGAAAACAATATTCAAATTACATAACTAACAGCATCTTGGATTACTGAAGCCTCTTGAAACGTTAATTAGTTCTACTACTCATCTTTATTTTCATTATGACTTGTCAAAGTCAGGGACACTTAGGCAAGACTCACTTTGGCGCTGAGCTCTTAAGACTGCACTGGGTACAAGGTGGGGTTTCTGTAGTTCGGGAACAGGTAGTGCAAAACGTTGCGTGTTTTTTTTTTTCCAAAAGCAACTGCACCTCTCCCAAAAAAAAAAAAAGAAAAAAAAAAAAGGTTTTTGGCAAATCAGAAACATGTTTTGAGGCTATCGAATACCCTAAAGTGGATATTTTTCAGCACGTCTGAATGAAGGCCCCGCCTGTAACGCCTGATGGGGTAACAGAAATGGCGGGTGCCTCCTCCACCCAGTGACTCTTCCCTCTCGCAGCCTCCCGCCACGAGGAGGGAGCTCGCGGAGCCGCAGCCGCCCCGGAGGCCGCGCGGCGCTCTGGGCACGAGCAGTGTCTGTGCGGAGCCTCCCCCTTGCTCGCCGCCCTTCGCCTGCCGCGCTCCAAGCAAGCGGCCCTGGCGCCCGCCGGCGCTGCCCTGCCCCACACGGTGCCTCGGGACCAGGGCCCGCCTGGCTGCCACGGGGGGCGCCCACGGAGGGGGCTGCCGGGCGGGCAGGGGCCGGGCCGGGCCTGTGGCAGCAGCTGCCCCGGGGCGCGAGGGCAGCAGGGAGGGAGGGAAGGAGGGAAGGAGCGGCCGCCTCCGTGCGCTGCCGGGGCAGCAGCGGGCGGCGGCCGGCGAGGCCCGAGGGGCGGGCGCGGGCGGCGGGGCGGGCAGGAGGGAGCGGCGGGGCGGGCAAGGCCGCCGTGCCCGCCCTCCTCACGCCGTGCGGGGCGAGGGGCGCCGGGGCTGGAGCGGCGGCGGCGGCAGGAGGAGGAGGAGATGCTGCTGCTCCCCTTACACTGCCTGCCCGGGCTCTCTTACAGGTGGCGGCCGCAGCCTCGCGCGGAGGAGGGCGAAGCTTCGGGCTCCTCGGCTCCATCGCCGCCCTGCGAGCGCCCGCCGCGCTTCTAGAGCGGCCGGTGAGTGCGCCCGGCGCCGCCGCCGCCGCCCCGCTCGGCGCTTCGATCCTCGCGCCGGGGAAGCGGCCGGGAGGGAAGGAGAAGGCGCTGGCGGCAGCCGCCCCTCAGGGGGGGTCCCGCGCACGGGCGGCCGTTAGTGGCGGTTGGCCGCGCAGCCCCTCAGCGGCGCGGGCGGCCGTTAGCGGCGGTTGGCCGCGCAGCCCCTCAGCGGCGCGGGCGGCCGT
>JAVCKT010013521.1:0-19062 GCA_032273925.1 Rhynchotus rufescens
CCTCATTCTGTGCAAGGGACGCCTGTGCTCGAGAAGGGAGCCAGCCGGATAACTAAGGAACCACGTTGCCACTTCATTTTCTCTGTTTTGCACCTTTAACATAGCCAAGACTCTGCTCTGCACCATGACAGATTCCCCATGGATAAGCACCAATGCATCATGTTAAAGGAGACACACATGTCATCTCACAGTGACCGTCTTTGCTGCTCCCCATATGGGTTTGTATTAATCAAACACTCCATGAAGCCTAGTGTTGTTCTTTGAATAAATAAACCACAGTAAAATCAATATAACTTGTCACAGCTCATACAGCTTGGGGGAGGCTTACCCAAAATATACTGAGAAATACTCTTAGCACCTCTTCATTTTTATCATTTCTCTAACTCCATACCCTTCTTCTCCTTTCTTTCAGCTCCTTATGGCTAACAAAATGATGCTACTATTTTTCTACTCTTCAGCCTTTCTAACTCTTGCCTCTCTCTCCTCAGTAAAAATACCTGCCATGCTCTTACCAGTTCCCTTCTAAGATATTTTTAATATATACCACAAAAACTCAACTGATTTGTCCTAGTCTCTCTCCATTGGTGTTATCTCATCTCAAGCATTAATAGCAGAGCCTAAGATGGACGTAGCCAACTGAAGATAAGAGCTACTCCATTTTTAAGTTCTATACATATATCTCAATAGACTAGATTAAAAGCAGTCCATATTTTTTTTTTATCTTGACCTGATTTATCCCCTACTTCTGGTGATTACAGGAAAATAACTCTTACAAACAATTTATTCCTGAATACCTCACCCAAGTATTCTTTTTTTGTTTCAGCTTAGAGTCATTAATGGATCATTTCTACACCACTTTTTAAGAGACCTGCTTAAGAGAGGGAGAAGAAAAGAGAAAGGGGAGAGGAAATGCCAGGTTTCCTCAAAGCTCTTAATACCCTTTCTCAAACCATTTCATACCTCCCTCCCAAGCTTCACATTTTCACCGAGGCTCCCTTCTCTACATGATGGACCCTTCTCTGAAAGACCCTCACCTCCCATGTCCACAGTTACAAGGACTGTCCTCCTTGTGACCCTGTGGCACTCAGGGAAGGGGCTCAGTTCAGTGCGCGCGCAGGCACACGTTATTCAGCTGCTCCATGGAGTCACTAAAATGATGTAGAGTGAACAAATGGCTGCAATTGAGGAGCTCCTGGGCTGGAAACCCACCAAAACCTCAGTAGCGGAAAGAAAACAAGCAAATCTGTAGAGTGTTCTGGAAGCAGCAGCATCACAGTATCTGTAGCTGCCCTTATTTATGGGAAATGTTAGCTATAGCCATTAGTTATTGCATCAGGAGGAGGCTTGCCAGCAGGTCAAGGGAGGGGATCCTGCCCCTCTGCTTGGCTCTGGTGAGGCCGCACCTGGAGTACTGTGTGCAGCCCCTCAGTATAGGAGGGATGTGCAGCTTCTAGAGAGGGTCCAGCAAAGAGCAACCAAGATAATTAAGAAACTGGAACATCTCTCATATGAGGAAAGACTGAGCGAGTTGGGCCTCTTTTCCCTGGAGAAGAGAAGGCTGAGAGGGGATACGATTAACATGTGTAAGTTCATGAAGGGGGCATGTAGGAAGGGGTCAAGCTCTTCTCAGGTGGTGGTCAGTGATAGAACATGGGGTAAGGGGTGTAAGTTGCAATACAGGAAGTTCCATCTCCACGTGAGGAGGAACTTCTTTATTGAGAGGGTGACAGAGCCCTAGAACAGGCCGGCCAGGGAGGCTGTGGAGTCTCCTTCTCTGGAGATCTTCCAAACCTGCCTGGATGTCGCCCTGTGCTTGAGCAGGAAGGTTGGACTAGATGATCTCTAGAGGTCCCTTCCAACCTTAACCATGCTGTGAGTCTGTGATATCCTGGATTTCCATCAACATCAGGCTGTATATTCTGTCCCTTGATTACAAATAGGCCGTTGAAAAGAGAAGGCAAGAATAAAACCGCTGCTCAGGAGCAGCAAGGGGCAGAAGGCGTAACGGTGTGAAACCTGCTCCTGCCCAGCTCCCCGCTCCGCACTACTGGCACCATGTGAGGGGAACACGCATGTCCTGCACCTCTCCAAGCTCCCATGCCAGCACTGGCCAGGATCTCACCCTTACAAAATCAGCCTGATGCAGAGAGCTTTCGGTTTCAAATTTTCCACCTAATTTGGGGTGACTCATCTTTGTTTGTCCATGGCCACTGATGTGTGCTTGGCTAACAGAAAGCTGATGTCTCCCCTCGAAGCACAAAGCTCATGCTTCACTTCAGAACTGCCATATCATGGTCAGGCTCAGCATGCAAGTTCTGCTTAACTAGTATATTTGGCACTGCAGTCACCACACGGAAACATTGATTCCCACTCATCCATATAATGCAGCGCACCACTAAACAGCCTATCCATAAAACAGGCACGGACTTCTTGGTCATCAGTGCACACCCTGGGTAAGTATTTCATTGCTTTGTAAAACTTGCAAGTATGATGCCAAAATGTGGATAGCCTCTGCTCAGCGACAGTATTTCCACTGAAAGGGGGTATATATCAAGACAGGAGCATATACAGCACTGTATAATGAAGTGTTCTTGCACAAGCAACAATTATGGATCTGATCCAGCAAGCCTTTATTATCACCAAGTACTTTGCATTTCTGTACTTAGTCCTACTTAAGTCACAGATGACTGTGAGGAACCTCAGATGAATCTAAGCAGGGCCCATTCTGGTGAGCAAGCAAAACAGGTTCATTTCAGACTGGCATGGGTTACAGAACAGGAACAGTGACCGCAGCTCAGCGATAACTTGTTAAATGCCAGGTGGATTTGTGCCTTTATTTTTAAAATGGGGTACATCAAAGATAATACACATTACATCAATTTAAGCCCGCCAGCTTTTGGGTGAGATTACTATCTAGATGCATATGCCATTCTGTAACCTGATGGGAGATAAAGCTCCTTGAGTCCCGGCTGGAAGCCTTAGGTTAAGAAAGCACACGGATGAAGTTGGTAGTCTTGCTGCTACCTCCATAAATAGAGCACACCATATTAAAGGGAATATAGAGAATATATAAGAACAGGGCATGGCAGAGACCTGGCTCTCTCTGACACACTGCATTTACCCAAGTAAGGCTTCCCTTACAGAGAAGACGACTCTTACTTGCTGCCAACACACACAGACAAGCAATTCATTCCTCCAACTGCAACAACAGAAGAAATGTACAGGGAGAAGGGGTTTAGATGAATGACACAACTTAAGCACTAGCTTATTTGCATTATCCAGCTAAGCAATATGGAGTTTCCTTTCCTCCAGGTGTTTTCGGTAGCTCCTAGAATCAAAGTACGTCTGAAGACGCAATCTGCGAAACTCAGAACAGATTAAGAGATCCCCAAACTATCTAACTTGGAGACAGCAAGAAAAAGTTGAAGACGGCTCTGCACTGCTTGCAGGATAAAACTCCTTTCATCTCCTTGGGTGTGTGTTATGCAAACTTAGATTTCCCAAAACACTGAAAATAACCTAAGAGAACACAAAGGCCTGTAAAGGAGCCTGCGTTCAGGCTCCTTACACACCTCTTCTGATTTGGCTGCCATCACTTCAGTGAGTAACAACTCTCACAATTAGGTCCTCCCTATGGCAGGGTCTGTCTTGTTCTGTCAACTTATTTTCTGGGGTCTATTAAACTTCATAGTGGAAGAATTGACAAAAGCTGCCAAGCAATCATATGGGTGTAAGAGTTGGTCTACACTTCCCTTGTCTCCATGCATGCTTTGAAAAAAATGGATCCAGCAAAACATATCATCAAAAACAATATGATCAAATAATTAGAATTTGGGGGAAAAAATCCCAATAAATACAGAACAAAAACAATAAAATCAAAACTGTCTTTTATTAAGAACTGACACTATTTCTAGAGGATTAGTGCATGCTGGCAAAAGGAAAAATGTGGCTAGTTAATGATGCAATGCTTGGAATCAAAGAACATTAAGTCTAATACTGAATTAAACACACAAAGAATTGCTACAAAAAATGAGAAGCTCTGAAACAAATCGAACAGTCTGAAACTCCATCTTTCTAGCCAGAGAATGGTTAGAGGTCTCAGAAGATCTAAAATAAATTCCAACAAGCTATAAAAACAAGCGAATGGAAACCACATGCAACATAATGGAGTCTCAAAGCACCAAAGAACTCCAGTCCAATATAGATAGATTACACGGACGTATATAAGTTACATTCAGCTTGGATGAGTTTTGAACATTTCCATACAGAAAGCTTTCCTTTTTTTCTTTTTTTTTTCTCTTTTTTTAAGGAACGATGCAGAATGAGTATTTGTTATCCATCTGGCAAGCAATCACTCTTGCTGACCACTTTATTTGACCTCCCACCTCATAACTGAAACCATCATGGAGAAGACTCTTCTTTTTCCTTTTTACCCTTGCTCTGCTCTTCCCACTCCATGTCTTGAATACACTAGCACAGGCATTGTACCACAGGCTGGCTCCTAGCAAGGAAGGTTATTCTCCATTTTATTATTCTGGTAGTTTAGTGAGCGTGACAGGGAATGAGGTTTGCCTCTCGTTTTGTTATTTCAGAACTCACAGTTAACAAAAACTCGGCCACTACAGTAATTAAGGTGAATACCAGCAAGTCACAGCATTAGGAATGTTTTGAGTTCTAATCAACACCGTTCAGCTGTTACAAGAGGTAGCAAAATTCAAAAGATGGTCAAGAGATAATGGGGGAGACTACACTGCAAAAAGTTCTTAGACAAACCCACTTGATGGAGAGCTACCAGCAGTGCAGCTTTCCTCCCACAGCCACTCACGGAGTGTCTCAAACCCAATTCAGGAGGAAAGCATTGAAGGATCAGAGAGTAGTTCACATTTTGTGCTAGCTGTCATGCTGAGATTGCCAGGAAGGGTGTCACATTTTATGAAGATGGTTTTGTGATGCCTGTATTTGTCCACTAAAGAATGGATCGAAGCTACTGACCCTTTTCAAATGTATTAATTCACCAAATGGTAACAGATTTCACTTAGTCTTAGCATGAGCTAGTTCTTAAAAGCAAGACAACTTCAAGTACCCATTTCCCCACCTCAAATTTTACTCCCCTAACTCTGCTCATCAGCACTGTTCAACACTGACAAACAGGAATTACCTGTTTATTTCTTTAGCGTCCCTCAGACTTCCAGAGCATTTTCCAATAGTGCACAGGCCTGATATTTCAGATTTCCAAAGCTCTCCCTCCTCCAGAGGGGAGAAAGGAGTGCAGAAAGGAACGTTACTCATAAGAACCTGTACCTTCATGGCCAAGCCATTAACAGAAGTGGGTCATAGATCATGTCATGTTGTCTGCAACCTAGTTAGATTCTGACAGGAGACAGCTTCTGAAATCATAGGTTCATATTAGAAACCTTTCAAAACTCATTAGCTTTTGATAATTATCCTAATATCCAAAGCAGTAAAAATCATGGAGCTCATTTCTGCATAAGAATTGACTGTGAATTATTTTCAGAAAAAGCTTTAAAAAAAAAAAAAAGAAAAAAAAAAGCTGTTCTAAATATGAATGTTTGGGGCTGATACAGAAAAAGACCACTTTCTTTCCTGACCATAAAGAGTGAAGTCAATTCATTCTGTAATAGAGATGGAAAAATTAACAACAATCTTAATTCATTCCTCTGCTGTGGGACACTGCCTTTTCTAGGCCATCCCTTACTGAAAGCTTTACTTCCCTCTGCTCAGCTCAGAAAATACTGCATTTCTCTAAGACACATTTATTCAGAAACTTTGGCTTTTTCCAGTCAAGGAAGAAAAGATTTTTGGAAGGTCTGTGATCCTTACGAAGAACAGACTCTGTAAATGCATCTTAGTATTGAGTCTTCTATGACCAGGGCCATCAGTGGTGTCTTCAGCTCTTCTAAAGTTGTTAAGCACTACTCAGGGCCAAGTAGCTATTTTATTTTGAAGTAGATCAGGATCCAACCCACATATTTGATTTATGTCACAAGAACAAGTGACCCAAAGACACCTTGCCCTGCTACAGAGCAACCAAAGGAAGCAGCTTTCCTTTAGCTTATATCTTTGTGCTTGGAAAGCTCTGGATGGGATGGCAGGGGATAATACAGTTCAAGAGCAGCATTTATAGATCCATCTTTTTACTTTTCATCCCACTGTCGGTGGCATCTGCCTAAGTGCCACTGCATAAGTGCCACAACTTCCTTTAACCTCATCCCTAACAGATTTTAGCCAATTCTGGCGCAGTCTGTTTCTAGACTTACTTTTAGTAGCCAAATAATTTAATCCCATCATAGTTAGGAACAAAAACATTATTTCATATTTATTATCACACTAGATCCTAGTACGATAGGGTAATGGCTAGCAGTATTCAGCTAAAACAAACCAAACTACCCAATAAAACAACCAACCTTTAAAAAACAGGCATGAATTTAAAATGTACAAAAATTTGATCACATTATTCACAGCCTTATATTGTGTTCTACTTCTCATGACACTTCATTTCCTCAAGAAACCTTCAGAAGTAAAAGGGAGATCATGACCTAAGCAAGCAAGGACGGTAGCCATGGCTTGAGGGGGCACATTCACCTAGTGGATTAAGAAATGGAAACATAAAAGTTTTAACTTGTGGTATTTGCAACACAGTAATGCAGGGACTGTCCTCAAAAGAATCAGCAGATGCCTGACTAGCGGTACCTTCAGCAATCTTATTTTAGAACCCAAAATGTTACTTGCACTTAAAGAAAAAAAAAGTCACTGAAGATATTAGCTTGAAAAATTAAACTAAATCTCCAAATGTAATTCTGGCACCTAAGGAAGCACTTGCAGCAGGCTCGGCAAAGCTGCACGGGTGCTGCTGTCTCAGCAGCAGAGCTCCTCCTCGCTGAGGGACACTCTCTTTGCAGCAAGACCCAAACAGGAGAATAAATATTACATGCTGATGGATATTTGTCAGAAGATGTACGAGTACTTTGAACAGGTCTGGTTGGACACAATGCGTTCAGCGTATCTACGTGTTCCTTGCTAAAGGGAATAGAACATTCCTGCTGCTCCTCTGGCAAAGCTCAAGTTTTGTCTCGTAAATTTAAATTATAGATGACATAATGGGGGAATGGAAGCGGATTACACCTATCGAGGAGAGGAAGCCAGGGGAAAAGCTCACACTTGTAAGAAAGAATGAAAGAGAACAGGCTCTGATGAGCCACAGAAGATTCTCCTTTCGTCGTGGTATTTAGCCTTTCCAACTCAACACTTTGTAAAGTCAGTCGTTTCTTTTCATTTCCCTCCACCTCCATCTAGAGAAAGGAACATTTTTGCAAAGCTCACAGAGAGCATTAGGTTGCAAATATAACAAAAACTTGCCAATGCCTGGGAGTCCAAACTGGCAGCGTTTTCTGTCCTGTCAGCATTTAAGTATTATTGTAGCGTTATCATCTCATGGCATAAAAAAATAATGTGGAAGCAGTTGTGCCAAAAAGTTAATGTTTGATTGAAAGCACACATGGAATATCCATAGGTATATTGGGGTTCTTGGCCAAAACATCATTTTAATATGAACCATTCAATGCATCTTCCATTCAATCACAAGAAACTCCACTTTTTAATTCAAACCAATGAGATACAAAGCACTGGCAGGTTTCCTGCATCTGATAGTGATGAGGGATAATAAGGAAATTGTTTGATAAACTGTACTCCTTTGGGATGATTTGAGAGCCCTGCAGACGAGGCATTTGCAAGACTTTTTGCTTTTGCTTTTGTTTTTTTCTCCATACACTGAACTTGTCATTTTTTATAAAATGCACAGAATAATGCAACAGATTATCTATGTGTCTACATGGTAGAGCAAAGTTTCATAAATGGAGATAGAAGAAAGGGCAGACCAAGACAGTAAGAACACTACTCAAAAGGGTAAAGTGATTGCTCTCCTTTTTTGGGGCCAGTGAAAATGATAAATATATCTGAAGATCAATAGAGGAAACCAGTGAAGACCTCTTGTGCACTGTACATTCTGAAACCAAATCAATGAACATTTGAAATTATATCAAGCTTGACAAGTTAGTGAAAATAAAATCTGAGCATAAAAATAAAGGACGAATGTGTGTGCTATGCACTAAACTCAAATCCAGATAACTGCCTTACCATAAGAATATATAAGCTGTGAGGGGTAGAAAACAGTTATAACTGTTAAGTGAAAACAATTGTTTGAATAATCCAGTGTAAATTCAGCCAGCTGCACTGTGACAAGCACCAACAAGCTCTCAAATGAAGGCAGAAGTAATTTCTAGTCAGCCACTCTGCAGCCTCCTTTGATCTTCAGCATCTTGCCTATACTGCCTGGTTTACGAGCACCTGCTTCACTGCAGCCAGTGGTACCACAGGACCTGAGAGCAAAGAACAGGCCTGAGAAGCTAGGCCCAGGGATGTTATACTCAAACTGTTTGCAGTGTTAATATTCAAAATGTGACATGGTTTATTTGGACATCTTGTTTGGTACGTTCCTGTTAACTAGGTATGGATGAGTTTTTCCTGTAAGATAAAATAAGAATTTGACTCCAATGAACACTCAGATCTGTATCAGATGAATTAGTTTTCAGTGGATGTTTCTGTATTTAACACTGCAAAGAGTTTGAATATAAATGTTACGTACTAAAGGGTGCTATTTTGTAAAGAACTACAGCAAGGAAGGATTAAGAGTTTGACTTCTGCTACCTTCTATTCCTGTGCATTCTTGCCTCAGAGTGGCCAGTTGCTGCTCTAAATAATTGCTGTAGACTCCCAGCAGGAACATGTGGAACAGAAACTCTTCTCACTTTTAAGAGGGAGCTAAATCAGTGTAGAAAATGGGCTGCAATATGATATGAAGACAGTATGGTGATGCAATCAGTGATTTCTAATGTTCTGTTATCTGTGCTCTGGTAGGTTATCTACCAATAGCTAAAACTTCAAAGTTGAGCAAGTTTAAAGGCTACCTAGCATATTTCAGCTCCCTAAATAAACAGCATGTTTCTTACAGTAGTTTGATGCATACAAAATGTGCTTTCCCCAAATATTTTTCATTCTCACTTAAAGCTTTGCTGCTTCTGCAAACATTCCTGCAGCCAAGCTTATTTGCAAGGATGTATGTGAAAAGCAGACACAAATGGAGTGTGAACTTATTAAACATGAATTCACTTAGAATTTAATAACAAAAAATTGCACAGCAATTTTATGCAGTCCTTGCCTGGCAAGGACTGCTAGAACATCACAATCAAATCCAGAAAGCTACACATAGCAGACAATGCGTCTAACACTTGATCATTCAACATAAACACCAGAAGATGTGAAGTGAAGACCATAAAGAACCAAATTTTAACAGCATTATGATACCTGCTGCTGTACCTGGGGACATGGGCTTAGGCTTTAGCTTTGCACGTGTCTATAGAAGGGGTTCTGAGAGCTCCCACCTGTGTGGGGCAAAAGAAGCCACTGAACTGCAGCAGCAGCAGCTGGGCCATTGGACATTAGCTTGAACACACATCATATTAATTTGATCACTCCATTTTTGGATGTGCTGACAGAAAATACGCAACTTTAGTAGTTCAAATCCCTAAAAGATGATTGAAAATCTAAAACTAGACATTTAATACCTACACTAAACACTGTACACAGAGCCGCCACCACATTTTGAAAAGACTAACTGCTCCTGAACTGTTTGAAGAAAATAATTTTTTACGTAGTTGCAGATTCTCTATCTGTAGGACCCTCCCCATGGCCTAAGGCTTTAATTTCATTATTGAAGTAAACCAAAATGTAAATGTTTCATATAACAACAGAAGGCTTGATGTTCCTAAATAAGCATATGATTTTAAAACAGGTAACTCTTAAAAGTAATTCAACAAATATCAATCCAGCTAAGCCATGTATAACAAGGTCTCCTACAGTTCAATCCGTTATAGCCCTATTCACTTAGGTGGAATTAGACTGAAATCTGACAACTGGCAATGGAAGAACAAACAGTTTACCCTGATACAGCTCCCAGAGCATTTACAAAAGCATTCTTACAGTCTCATTCATCTTCAGTTTGTCTCAAAAAATCAGAAGGCTCAGAACACCTTGACACGCACTAGCAGCGAGCAGCTTCAGAAGCAGGCTATGCTCACCCTGAGCCCCCCACAGCACATCCCCAAAACAGCGTGCTACTGCTGCTAAAAGAGGAATAAGCTGTTGAGCCCTCCAAAAGGGGAAAATACGTTTTAAACTCCCATACAAAACCGCAGCGCAAGACCAAGAGGGAAGTGTGCTCCTAGTCTACATGTAAAGTCATCTGCACCTGGCAGAGGCGGAAGACCTAAAGAGTCATTAATGCCTGATGTATGGAACTTGCTTTTGTCTTGCGAGTAGGAGAGGCTCAGAATTTCAGTCATCTATGCCATAAAACAGTGAATCCTGGATTCCTAGTGTGTGCATCTGCATCTAGGCACTGCTTGGAGGCCACGTGTGCACTAGCATATGCTTCTGCTCTCCTCATCTCCTGCCTAGACTGCTGAAGTGATAAAACAAGTTTTAAGGCCTCTCATTTTTGGCCTCTCCAACCATCCTCTATGGCTGTACCCTCTTCTTCCTGCTATAAAATGACTAAAGACAGAGAGAGAAAGAAAAAAAAATAGGAGAGGATGTTTGTTCCTTAGGCTGTTTAGACTGTTCTCTCCAGCATCACAGTTTCTTCTTTGACTACAATCTCCACTGCTGTAACAAAACTGGCAGTTATTTATTTCCCACACACTGAGGCTAAATGAATCCTCTCATGTTCCAGAAAGTTCCCTAGCACATTTGACACAGAAGCAATAATGGTACCCAGTAAAACAGGTATTAGGACACTGCAGAGACTATTATCTCTGATTCTTGTTATGCACCCTAATAACTTACCCATTTGCTCAAGTACATATAGGCCCTCTGTTTCTACTGTACATGCAGAATATGAAAATTTCAGGTATATATGGGTTGTTATTGCCCATCTCTGATGTTTCTGGAGCATGCAGGGCACTGCTTCTCAAAAGGCACATTTATGATCTCAGTTGTGCAGTACATGTCAGCCATTATAAATAATGGCCCTAGTCCACAGTCAGCTTTACCTTTAACCAAGAGCAGCAGTGAGCGCTGCTCATATAATTTAACTTCCTGCCCTAAGACAGTTCTGGAGACCAGATGAGGGCTTCAGTAAAAACAGTACCTTGCATATGTTCTAACACACCGCTCTACTGGACAGCTTAAAGAGATCAGCAGCTAAGTGAAAACGGCATTTCGAAAAATCTTCAAAAAAGGAATAAGCTGAACTAAAGGCTACCTAGCTCCGTAAGTAGACAGCATGTTTCTTACTGTCCTTCCAACACAATTGTGCTGTTCCCAAATATTTTTAATTCTCACTTGAAGTTCTGCAGAAGGAAGCACACTGTTTCGCTGGTTGCATGAAGCAGGTCTCTCTCCGGTAGGAAAAATAACCCCTGCAGTTTCCTGGCAGACACACAGGTTAAGATCGCACCCGCTCTGGGCACTCATATGGGCTCCTTATTTCCAGGAGCACTGCACAAGCTTTGAGGTTGGGAAATGAAGAATAGCACATTGACTTGAAACTACAGAGATGTTCCAGATGCACAGAGCAGAACTTGGAACGAATCCAGCACACAGGGGCTAACACCCCTACCCTCATAAAGTGCCATGGGATCTTTTCACAAGAGTAAATTGCAGATTGCAAAACAGTTACCTTAACTAGTTCCTGATGTGCTGTATCACACCACATTCAAATTTCCATCTGTGGTGTCTGCAACTACTGTTCATAAAATGGAAGCTTAAATGCAGAAATAAATATAACGTAAGATCTGTGATAGCACCACAGAGTGCTTTTCATCATAGCATAGGCCCAGTCGTTTAGCTTGAGCGATGCTTCAAACTTCTGCAAATCCCACATAATACCTACAAGCACTTTGGAGATCTCAGAGAGCAAGCAGACATCAGATTGAGCATTATCAAGTTGCACTATAAATATATTTCTCAACGCATTGTTCTTTTCCTGTCTTGTCACACCAAGTTGCTATTCAGTGTTAGGGAGCATCCATGTATCGCCCCAGACGTGACTGCATTTTCAAAGAATGAAATGCTTTTAATACAACAGTATATATAGTACAAAGGCCCTGGATAAGCATATGGCATGTCTATATCATACCACACAACATTATTGACCCATGAAGCAGAGATACAACTTAGCTCACAAACCTCTCTCCTACAGGCTTCTCTCGTCACGGGGCCACAGCTCAGGAAGGCCTTCTCATTGCTTCAAGCGGGTTAATTAAGTCAGGTAAGACCAGCAGCAAGGTCTCTACAAAGCTACCAGTTGCTAACTCATAAGCCCACCTTCGCTAATAATAAGCTACCAGAGTCACTACTGGGAAGATAGTCAAGTTCAACAGTAAGAGCTGCATCCTAGAGAAGGCCAAAACACCAGCAAGTCCGAGAAACAGCCTCTTGCCTTTGTCTAGGATGGGAAACAAGTCAGGAGGTCCCTGGGGAAGGCAACATTTCTGAAGGGTGGGAAAAGACTTCAACAGAAAAGGGTTGGATAGAGAAGGGAGAAGCTATTGCTGACCAGCCTGCTGCATTGTCACCTTTTCCTAGGAGCTAAAAAGAACAAGTGAGGAAAAGAAATTTGGCAGTGGGAAGGAAGAAAAAATCCCCTAGAAAGGCAACCTGAGAATCTTGTGAAGTCAAGCAATGTTAAAAAAATCTTGGGTAAGCCCTCCAAGATGTTTTGATGCTGTCTCTAGAAATACGTATGGCTCATTTCATGATAAAATTTCTAGCAATATCTTCCCATTTATTTATTCAAGGGAATCTAATACTGGCTCCATGACAATGCTCAGAGAAGAGACCACAGGAAAGTGACTCTCTCCTGTAACTACAGGAGAGACTGGGGGGAGAAAAATCCCACCAGCCACAATAATTGCACTTTCTTGGTCCTGTTTACATTATATTTTTCTAAGTAACAAATGCACAAATAGTAAACTATAAAAACACCTACCTTTACAATATAAATACCTTTAGTCATGACATGACACATTTCTGCAAATGTAAATCTATTTGAAGTGTGAGTTTAAAAGAATCCTGACAATACATGGCTAAAATTATCTCTGATAGTTCTACTGAATTAAAAGAGGTTGCAGAGGGAGGGAGTAAATTTGCCTCCTGGTGTTATTGGTGAAAAAAGATGAGTTTTATGTCAAGATGTTTTTTATGAACTTGAATCCAGTTTCTAATCATCCAGATTGCCCTGTACAATAAACTCTTGATTATGACTGCTGGCGTTAACAGTAATAAGACAAGATGATGTGTAGCACAATTTTCTTCATTCAGCTTTTCATTCTCCCTCCGCTCCTAAAAAGTCTCCCTATCTTTCTATTCGTTTTGTTTAAAAGTCATGTAAAATTAGATATTATCAATCATGTCACACATTCTCAAGTGCAAAAATGTTAGTCTGTTGATTGCCAGGGAGCTTCGCGGGACAAAGTGCTGCCGCTCGCCTCCAAGTCCTAAGCAGCCGGCCCTGCTGGAGCTCACAACTTCCCGCTGCACTGGCAACACAAGCTAACCGTCGACCTCCCCCTGGGGTGCACGCTGGAGTTACTTGAAGAGATGAAGATACTGGAAGGATAATCAACAACAAAAAGTCACTTCAAAATCATGATCTGATGTTTCTTTGGTTTTCCTATTCCGTTTTATAAACCTTGCTGCACTTGTTCTGCATGATTTAAGGGAGTCAAAAATTTCTTGCAGGCATGAGTACTGAAACTTTGCAGTGGTTAGATGAATGCTCGTGTGAATAGCAAGGCTAACAGGGCGCCCAGTGCCTTGGAATTACTGAGACAAAAAGGCAAAAGGCACATCTGTGCAAATTCTGACTTGTGGAGTTGTCCTGTTTAGTTCGAGGATCTTTCATGTGATTTTCAGTCGACATTCTTCAAATGGCATTCCTCTCTGGCTGGCTATGGCTAAATGACTATTTAGAATATTTACTTAAATCTTCACACAAATCTTTCATTTCTGTAACATCAGAACTGGCATTTATGGGGCCAATACTTTAAATGAATGGATGCAAATCCTTCATATCTTCCAAACAGTTAAAGTGCCATAATTTTCTTGTGTAGCATGAACAGGCAAAAACAACCGACAGAGTATTGAACAAAAAGTGCAAGCTACAGGCAAAGAGATTAGAGAGAAAAAAAATCAAGGATGAGACCAGTAGGATTTGTAATGGTTTGGGGCTTCTTCTCCAGCACAGAACACAGCTGTTTTATAGACAGACTCCAGAACAAGCAGCCTTTCTAATTGCTGAGAGCTTCATTCCTCCAAGCCAAAACAACTTACCTGGCATCTTTTTGGAGCTTTCTGTCTCTCTTGAAATACAGGGATAAATAGTGATTAGTGATATAGTGCACTAATGAAAGAGACCTAAACAATTCTTTGCATGAAGTACTAGATCTATGCAACCAATTGTCAGAAAACAAACAAAAAGCACACCACAGTTCTGGTTACTACCCAAAAGCCACACAATTCCCTAATCACTATAGATCTCCTCTGCATTGCCTAAAAACTCAGCAAACTCGTATCATGGATCTGGCAACGCAGAAAGACAGTAATGCTGTAAACTGCCACTCATTCTGCAACCAGCTATAGTAGTTACAGAGATGTTAGCAAAAACAGATTTTAGTACAAACACAACTATATTAATGATGCAGGTCTTGCCACAGAACCTGTTTTAGGCAAAATCAGTTAGCTAACATGTAAATATTGGTATCTCAATCTAATTGGTATTATTTTGCCAAAAGAGTCTCATAGGGATTAGTGCTCCAAGAGAAGCCTGGATTTTGCTGGTGAACTAGATTTGGAAGAAGATGTCCATACATTGTGCAAGCTGCATTGACTCTAACACAGTTCACATGGGGCTATCATCCTGATCTACATCACTTTTCCGCCTAGCTTCCAAGCTGCAGGGAAGGGGAACAGACAGACATGAATTCGGACCCTCTCAGACACCAGGAAGATCTAGATCTAGCTAGATAGCGCTAAGAACAATTCAGAGTAGGCTTAAATGACCACCCTTATTCCAGGAGCTTCCCAGGGGCATGATCTGTCTCGCCCCACAGCTGAGGCAGGCTGGCTCCATTTTGCACAACTCAAGAACAGGTCCAAGCAAATAAGCAAACAATCCTATTAGGCTCCTTACAGCTACTTACACCTGAAAAAAAAATAAGAGAGAACCAGCCCCTCCCCATGTCTTTATGTGACTCGGACACAACCCAGGTCCAAGCAAATCCTCAAGCTAATTTCCTCGCCTTCAGTCATGTGAAAGCTATAAGCAGCTTGCATAAGGAGCACTTTTTGTTGAAAATGTCT
Source organism: Rhynchotus rufescens (assembly GCA_032273925.1). Lineage (NCBI taxonomy): Eukaryota > Metazoa > Chordata > Aves > Tinamiformes > Tinamidae > Rhynchotus > Rhynchotus rufescens. The sequence continues at coordinate 15,439 of JAVCKT010013521.1, forward strand.
GTTACATACAGAAGAGGAAATCTTCCCCAATCCCAAAGCCCTGCTAATGTAATGAAATAGCCTGCTTTCAAGCACTTTCTAACTTACAGTAGAGCCCAGAAAGGTTTAAAGCAGTGTAAATGCCTTTCTACATTTTTGACCTTATGTCTGCTGTTTTGTAAGAGGCGGCAGAGATTTGATCCCCAGCTGCCTGTGAACTGTGGGCTCTCTTGAAAAGCCTCTTTCTATCTAGGCCTGCAGACAGTTATTGAAACATTCCCTTGCAGCGAGTGACCTCATTCCCATGGCACTTTATCTCCAGAGCTTGTGCTTGATGGCACACAATTGATGGCACAATCCACTAACAAAGATGACAATCCCATAGAAGCAGAAGCATCAAAACACATGGCCATTTGGCTAGGCAGCTTCTTGCCACCCTTATGCTTTGTCTGAGCCTTCATTGCTGTTTTATATGACACTCATCATCCACTCCTACAAATGCTGATCACGGGAGAATCTGCCTCCACCTGAGGGAGGCTGAGAACAGGAGCATGCATCAACCTGCAGCCTCGGGAAACATTCACTTCCCAAAGCCCCTTGGTGCACGGGCAGCCCGGCTCCCAGTCTCTCTGGGTACCCTTTGAATCACCTTTTATTGCATTTTTGCCTTCTCCATCCCATTACTAACTTGGCTTTTGCTAAATCTCATATCTTTTTAAGGCAGATTACCACTTTTTAAATATTTTACCAGCCCCAGAAAATAGTGAAATTTTATCACATGAATAACCACCACTGCTCCTTACCCGGCACTGCCCCAAGAGCCAAGGAGACCCAGCAACGCTTACCTCTGCTACACAAACCAATGATCATGATCATTAAGTAGATCAGCTGCTCTCTCTCTCTTTTCAGTTGAAATACTCCAAAAGGTGAGGAATGTATTTTATTCATCATAGGAACAGCAGTACCAAGAGTTGCTGCTGTTATATTATTGCACCATATCCCAATCCAGAGTTGCAGCTTACTATATATAACAAACATATGAACGTGCGTGTTTATAAGTAGACATATACACACATGTATGTGGACATACCCATACAGATAGGGATAGCAATTCTAAAAGCCAGCTTCGGGGTTTGGGTTAGGCTCCTTGAAGATTTTTACTTCTCAACTTGGGCAAATACGATAAAACACTCAGCATAAGCTATGACAGACTTTTAAAATTGTAAAAGAAACGTTATTTCAGATTCAGAAGAAGATTTGCAACTTGATAAACACAAAGGGAAAAAAACGAATTGCACACTACTGCCTTACAAGCTTTTGCTTTGCATCCTTTCCCCTACTACTCAAAGCATTACTAATACATAGAAATTCCTCAAGACAAGAAGAGTGGTTATCAAGCTGATTCTGACATTTCTGGACCATTACAGTAAAGTGACTGAGTGATCCTATTTAACCACACAGGCAAAATCACATAGCCCCCAAGTGCAGTTCTAGGATCCTTCTATAGACCATTGAGGTCTGAGTAACCATTATTGACCTGACAACCTCCAGAAGCAGGAGATTTCTCTTTTTCCAAGTGAGGCCTCAAAGCTGCTCTTCGGAATAAAGGATTGTCAGATACCAATAAACTGTGGATTGTAAAGGAGCACAGGGTAATAATATTTTAGTCTGAGCACTAGAAGTGACGGTTATGTGAGATGCCTAAGAGCCTAACCACGCATAGCGTTACAAAAATACACCACAAAACCCCCCACTTAAACACAGTTCACTTCTCCTCTGAATAAGAGCAATTGTCCTGCCACTCAGATGATAAAACAGGAAGTGACAGATATATATTCTGGAGATATCAATCGTATTTGGAAATGAACAATGTCGAACAAAAAAAGGAAATAGATCACTGGTATGTTCTAAGCAGTATTTTTGTTTTCCACCTCATCACACAAGAGCCTGAGCTATATCGTGATCGTGCTGGTCCCACCAAACATCCATGCCAAAAGGAAGCCAAAAAGACTGGATTTCAGGCTGCCTCAAAAGAGGCATCATCTCATGAGTCTGAATAGCAGCTTCTCAGACCACCTCTGGCCAATGGAAAGTGCAAAAAGTCCTCCTACCCCTTCACAAAACACTAATACTTTACAGTACTAGTGAGAAGATAACTACTCACTGCATCGATTGCTTTCTGCTCATTCAGGGCCCCAGTTTCTGATGTCATCTGATGTGCTACTGCTTAGAATTGGGTCTTTTCTATAATTTTAAATATGTGAAATTAATTAATGCATTTATGAAGTTTTTTGTTAACAACTTCTTTAATTCTGTTCTTTTAACTTTAAGCAGTTCAGTCACAGGGCTCTGTTGTTCAAAGAAAAGACCTCACTTTTCTAGCAAACACAAATGCAAAATTCTGCTGGCTCTGCAGATGCAACTTTTTCTTTAGAAAAATAAATTTAACCCTTCTGAATTCAAGCCAGACAGCTAAATTCATGACCACATCTAAGTCACTTCTGTAGTGACTGGCAGAAACTGTTACTGTAGGAAACGGCAGTAAGTCATCTGCCCTCTGCAATCCTCCTCTTGCTCCTCTCACAGCTTTGTGAGCTTTGCAAGTCACACAGTCTCATTACTATTTAAATAGAGTCACAGTATCTTGCTATTTTAAAGCTTGAGCTAGAGCATGAAAAGACACACAAGTCTGTGTCATTCAAAGTGGAAAGGGCCTTGGCTCCTTCGGTCCTCTGATACAACACAGATGAATACGTTCTGGGGAGAACAATGCTCCAGGCTCTAGGGACAGAGTTGGACTCTCCAGTGGCTGGTTTCCTGGGGCTTCCCTGCAGAGTAAGCAGGAGCAGGACGTGCACGCGCTGGGGTAACACCTTGTGCCTGTTGTCCGCAGCACGGACTGCACTTTCAGCAATAACCAGTTGAAAGCACCAAGCAAAAGGCCTTTCTCTTTTGGGATAGAGTGGATGGAGCACAAGAGCCTCAGCAAAGGGTGAATCTGCAGAGGGACTTCTTTTCATTGCATGAATGTAGCACATCTGCTGGAGTTACATTTTTTTGTGCATTAAGAGGATTATGGTTCAAATTAGAGAGATATTTTAAGATCGTAAGAACAGTTTTTTTCATGTAGTGGTATATATTTTTAGTTTCATTATAATGCTTCTTTATTTTAACACATTTGTGATTTGTCCGGAGCTTAGGATGTGTGTATTTATGCTGGATGGTTTTTATAGCTTGGCTGAATAGGGTTATAGTAGAAGACTTGGTTAAGCCAGTTTAGTTTCCTGGCCTATTAGGAGTGTTCAATTACACAACTGAACAGTAAGACAAAAACTATCTGCTTTAAATGAAACAAAATGGTAAAACCTGAGAAGTTTGGGTTGACTGCATTTTCTCTGGTTTGCAGCTTTTTCTTGTTTCTCTTCTGTATTTTTCCCTGGTCTTTCTAAACACAATGAGAAAGCTGCAATATCATAACAGGAATCCATGTAGAAAAAGTATTTCTTACCCTGGATAACTGCAAAGCATCCTGAGTGCCTCAAATTATATGATGCTATGCCCCCTAAGAGCAATGGTTATGAATTACTTTCCAGCCCTGGCTGGTGTCCAATCTCTGCTTTAAAGCATAAAGACTAAGGGTCTCTG
>JAVCKT010013524.1:0-41572 GCA_032273925.1 Rhynchotus rufescens
GGTATTTTGAGCATCTCAACCCCACCAAGAGTCAACCAGTGCATGAGCTGGGCAGCAGCTCAGCACTTCAGGTAGCAACAGAGCTGCTTGGAACTGGACGTCCAGTTGAGCAGCCGACAAACAGCAGCTTCTCCATTGCCCGTAGGGCTCAGCTCCCATTACAAACTTGCCTTTTCTGCTTGAACAGGGGTCTTCACACACACAAGAGAAGCTCTGGGTGGTCCTGCCTCAATGGTCCTCAAGCCCTGGGTTCTTATCTTGCCTGTGAAATAATCGTCCCCTGCCACAGCTAAAGCAGGACAGCAGTGACAGGCGCACGGGTCAGGCACCACGGGCACAGCACAGTGTGTGCTTTAGACCCAGCTCTTGCAGGTCTAGAATTTAGATCTACCCATCAGCCCTGCTGACTTTCTGCTTTACCAAGGTAACTGCTGTTGAGGAGAAGCTACTGGATGAGAGCACAGGGATAGCAACGCGTTCCCAGTCCTCCTCTGGCTGGGTCATGTTACTGGTTCTGCATCACCGGGAGCTTCTAGAAACTGGTGGGGTTATTGGTTTTGTCCCCAGCAAGAGGACAGCCCTGCACAGGAGGGGGACAGCAGCACCGCTGTGCAGAGGGTCTGTGCTCAGCCCCATGGCCCAAGACCTCCACTCTACACGGACACCATGCAGATCATGAAGGAACCCGTCCGCACGGACCGCGCCGCAGCCGCGGAGCGCTGGGAAGTCTGAGTCTGTTTAAAAGACAACAGAAATTGAAAGAGGTTAGAACTGAGGCTAATACCACCCAAAAGCCAAAGCAAACAAAAACATTCCAGGCAGTCGGCCTTATCTGCAAAGACTATTCCAAGCGTGTTTAAGCGCAGAGCGGTCACAAGCGCAGGCTTTAACAGAGGGGACACCTTTAGCCCAGGCCCGGGTCTTGCAATTTTAAAGAACAAAACCAGACCTCGGCAAAGGGAGAGGTCAGGATATATACGGCATCCGTTTCCAAGAGAATGTTTCTCGTGTCACTGGAGACCAAGCTTTTAGCCAACTTGGCAGAAAGCAGACAAGCTGCAAAGCTACCCTAAAAATACCAGTCTTGCTAATTACAACAACAACAACGAAAAAAAGCAAAGCACAAGCGACGGCAGCACGAACAACACACACTTTTTGTGACACCCTACTACTTTTTTTCAGCATCCACCATTTCTATAACGTTGCCGCAGTTGCTCAGCTGTGCCATAGATGTTTTTAATTTGGCCGTGTAATTAAGGCTCAAGCCAAGCTCATCCCAGACTGATGACTTAAGGCTTCATCTGTGTGATTTAGTAACGTTTGTCCTCCTCCAGCTCCCTTCACTCTGGCACGATGGAGTTTGCAAATTTGGGAGGTCAGCTGCTTGTCACAACCACCCTTTCTTCTGGGCACGTTGGTAACAACCCAGCTGCAAGCAGGGCACCGAGCTGGGTGGCAGGAAAAGGAAATACTAGAGGGAGATTAGGGGGGAAATAATTATTGTCATTGTGCATCAACCCCGTGGGCCACCTCACCCGACAGCAGGAAGCAGCAGATGCTCCCAGGGATGTCCTGGATTTGCCCAAGCAGGTAGCTCTAGGCTGGCCACTGTCTCTGAGCTCTGCTCCAGGCAACTCCTCACAAAACCAGAGCAAAGAGGAAAAGGTGGCCAGGAAGAGCAGAGAAGGGTCATTTGGAATTACACTTTTTGGAAAAAGCACAAAAACAGCAGAAAATAAGCTGACCACATCACTGCCGTTGTCTTTTGTGGAAGACGAGTGCTCCGTGCCACGGCCGGGCTGCACTGCTGACGCCTGCCGCTCACTCCCCTTCCCTTTTTAGTGGTATAGAGGCAAAGAGCAGAGGAGAGGAGCTTTCAAAAAGGATTAAACTGCCATCACAGATTATGCAATCCGAGATCTCATCCTTCCCTCCTCTCCCACTGAAATACAAGCGGTTGCCAAGATCCACCTATCCCTCCTTTCTTAGCCTAGCTCCATTCAACTTCAGTACCTTTAATAAAGTTGCTAATGCTCAAGAGCCTCCAAAGGGCAGTTTAGAGCCTCACAGCTTAGCCCTAGGCTGGAGGGGGAGGATGGAGGAAGCGGCACAGAGAAGTTGTGCTGGACCAGAGGCCGCTGCAGACCTGCCACCAATAACCGCAGGGCTCGCAGGAGTCTGGAGCTGTAAAAAAAACCAGCCTTGTCACTAAAATCCGTCAGGGTGACTCACAACAGCCTCGCGAGGCGGATCATTGTTATGCAGGCGCTTTTCACCCAGAATGTTCAAAAATACTTTGAGTGACAACAATGACAATGGAGCCTAATAGCCATAATTAAACTAAAGCACGAGAAAATTTCCCGGTTCCGAACTAACCAGAACTGCTGCTCCAAAAATGAATGGGAAATAACCTAGGCAGTTGATCCCAACCAGTCACTGAAATGAGAGAAAAATAGAGCTGAGGGGAGCGTCACCATTTACTGCAAATTGACTCCCAAGATCCAGGTAGCTCCATCAGAGGAGAGAGCAGGAAAGAGCCTTTGTCTGAGGGCGGATTTTAAGGATGTTTACTGCTAAATACAACTTTGCAAATACCTGCTGTTTATCAAAGAAATAAGTTAACTGTATTGAAACCATCCTCAAACATAGGATAAGGCTTTTTATGTCTTCTCAGCAGGGCTAAAAAGGGAAGTGAGGATGACTGCAAGCGACTTGCAAGCCTACGGATACCTTACACTTTGGGGAGTTTTCCCTCTTCCCTTTCACACATCTGAAAATAGCGGATTTCAAACTCAACCCTGTTCCAGGGAGCGCGGGCACCACCGAGCAGCTGATGTGAAACTCCCAGGGCCGCTGGAAGACAGGGACAGGCAGGAAGCAGGAGCACGTGAAGAGGCCCAAGCCCAGGGGCTTTGCTTTAATCCAGCCCGTCATCCGCACCAGGTTCACAGAGCAAGAGGTGACAGCAAAGGGCACAGCACCTCGGGGACGGGCACGCCGACGACAGGCGCTCCCGTGAGCGGCACGGGGGGCTCATACCCAAAAGCCCAGTCTGAAATACGTTTTCTGATAAACCTTTTCCAGATGGAAAGCACTCTCCTCTCCCTTGCTTTGTGGCTTTATTCCATTTCCTTGGAAGCATCTCTGGACCACCTTGATGGACCTCTAGGTACCCAGACCGCCACATTCAGCCTGGGCCAGGTGGCACCCTGTAGAGCAGGAGTTTGCACCAAAGAGGCAGCCCAGAAGGACAGGACCTGCCAAGCTGCTGCTCGCACCTAGGACGAGCCCTACAGCTTCTCCAAGCACCCGAGCTGACCACAGTCTTTATTTAGGACTAAAGTCCAGCAGCTTCCCCCTGAGGAAAGGGCAACACGGAAACTATTCTCCTTGTGGAGTTTATTTTGAGCTGAAAGTACTTTCCAGTTTCATGCTGACAGACAGGACAACAACACTATTATGGAATAACATGGTGAAGTTTCAAGGCCTGACACAGGAAAATAGAGAAAACGAGGCTTTCCTCCCCATATTATTTGCTCTTGCAAAAATTTTTTAGGCTTTCAACACAAGGTCACGTGCTCCATTAGTACAAAAAGACCCAAACAAGCAGGCCACAGCTTCTATCCTATCCACCATCCCAGGCCTAACTGAGATACCCAGCTTAATCCAAGCTACTATTTGACCCTACCTGAGGAAGGGAGTCACTTTCTGCTGCTCCTCTTCCCGGCAATCGGAGCCGAGATTTCCAAGAGAACCGAGCGGCACCAGCCTCCCAAGCACTTCCCAGCACTGAACTCCTCTGGGACTCGCGGCCAAATTCCTTCAGCCTCTCTGGAAGCCCTGATTTAGACTGTCACATTTACTGGAGAAAATGTCTTGCTAAAACGACGCGGTAAAAGCAGGCATTAATACCTCTGGTTTTATGCACTTCTCCCGTGATATGTATTCTGGCAAATGGCTATAGAAACCCTCCTGGGAGAGACTGCTCCTCTCTTCACCCAAATCAACATGCTCTGACACAGCACAAGGTCATATCATAAAGGCAGAAAAAAAAAAAAAAAAAAAAAGGAGGATTTTCAGGATTCCTCTAACATCTCCCACCCCAGGAGACCCAACACCTCGTGCTTTGGAACTGCTGCCAGACCAAGGGCAACGGGAGCATCGAGCCAGAAAGTTAATGAGCACGAGCAGCAGATTAGAGTTCGTTTGGAAGGTCTCACCCCGCAGAATTCAGTAAACCACAGAGAGCCCTGTTTGCACAACGGGAAATCCCACCCGGGCCGCCTGTTTATGGTGTGAGGTGCCCTAGAACCGACGCTTAATTTAGCATTTCAAGTCGCACGGAAAGCGAAAGGGGTCGACGACCTCAATACATGTGTACTCTTAAAGTTCAGTCCTTACACTCAGCTACACCCGTACAGCATCGGTTGTCTCGGGAAGCAGCTCTGCAGGGTGTGAGGGTGCAACCAGGCCACGGTGGCAGCAAGTGCAGCCCACTGGCAGCTCTCAGCTGTTACGGTGATTGACAATAGTTTAGCTTAAAAGCCAGGCTCAACCCCCAAACCATCCCAGAGAAAACCGAATACTTTTGCTTCGAGAACGGCAGGTTGATGGTTTGCAGGAACGCCAGCTAATGTGTTTCCCCCGTGTGATTTGTCGCCATCACCAACGCTGCAAGCAGGGCTACAATCTTTGCTGCCCAGGGTGGAGAAATGCTGCAGAACAGAGCACTTGGCCTCAATCTAAGCAGGGCCGAGCAAAGCGTCAGCAGTTTTTATTCTGAAACATATAGAGATTTGTGCACAGGGCTAGGAACGCTCCCAGCTGCCTTAGATGCCTTCACGTGCACCCGTTCACGTGAATCGTCCCCAAACCTACCTGGCAGCACAAGGTGTGGGGGCATTTGGGGTTTATCTTCTTTGGGTTTGCCTTGCATGGAGCAGAGGGCACCTGCGTGGGCTTGTGGTTTCTGTTACCAGCACTCCTAGTTACTGTGGCTTTGGGCACTATAAACGTTAATGTCGCTCCCCTTCACCCTTCCTGAAGGGTGATTCAGGCACAAAATTAGCCTGAGCTAAGCAAAACAGAGGGTGACTGCACTGCAGTCGTGAGGGTTACTACACACCACCGAAAACCCGTGACATTTCCATAGAAACCAGAGCGGGAAAGAGGAAAGCCTCAAAAAGCTGACGAGATCAATAAAACACATGGCAAAATAAGCAATTCTGGAGGGAAAAGAGAGACATGTGCAAGATCCTCTCCAGTCTTCCATCGGATCCAGCATCCAGAGGCAACAGTGGTTCCCAAGGGCGGGCGGCAGAGCTGGACAGGACCCACTTAGTTGTCACCTCCATCCCTATGGCAAACAGGGACAAAGCACAACACGGGGGTGGCAGAAAGGCCAGTTCTGCTCTTCAGAAAACACCAGATCCAAGTTCAGCTTGGAGCTCTGGGTTTTGAAGTCTTGGCTATTAAGAGCTCTGACATGTTTTCCTCAGCACGTCATTAATTTTGTCCAGGTTTCCGTCCCTCGGGCTGCCTGATGGGAATAACTGCACTTATCCAGTGGGGACATTTCAAAGGACAAACTTGTTCTATGAGCAACTTTCTTCCCTGTTATTTACAGGGCTGTTCTTGCTGCTAATGCAGCATTAAGTATAAAGGACCTGTCTTAACTTTGTCCCTTCGGTGAGGTGAAGCTTTGCAGACCATACATTTTCCTCACTAGTAGGATCAATTAAGGAAGTAAACAGAGGACATTCAATCGCATGGCAAACAATTGATTCCCTTGGGCAAACAACACCCCTCCAGCAAGGAGAAACAAAACACAAGCCACAAGGAAAGCAAGAGCCAACACTTCCAGTGCCAGATTAGAAGCCAGCAGAAAGGAGCTCAAACACGTTCCACTACATACTCACCTGCTCCACAGCAGCGATTTTCCACGGCATAACAAGTCACAAATGCCAAGCAATGTAAGCAATGCCAATGAAAGAGTCGAGGGTGCTCTGCTCTTTCTGGAGAGCGCGTTCCCTTGCCCTGCTCGCCAAGGAAGGAGCCGGCTCCGTCAGGAGCGATGCAAGCACACGTGGAACGAGGCTGCTTGGAGCAAAATGAGTCATTCAGAGACACTGGAGGCGCTTCCAACCTCTCTCCGGACACAGGAATAACATCCTGACAACAAACTCAACCGGCTCCACGCTGCAGCATCTTTCTCCAGAAGCCAGAATTAAAGCCCAAGCTGAATTCCATGGGGTTTGGGAGCAAACCTGGCCGGAATGGCTGTTCAAAGGGGAACTGCACGGGTGAGAGCGCGATGTGAGCATCCTGCTCGCCTGCTACGGGCGCGATGCTGCGAGCTGATTGCCTCCTTTTTTCCCCTTTGCAAGGCAAAACTTTACCACTAACATCCTTCGTGGGCAGCCCACAACTTGCTGCTTAGGAAAAAAAAAAAGAAAAAAAGTCCCTCTTTTCAGGACCCACAAGACACCCAAGTCTGGCAGATTTCTACCTACCACTTCACCAAAAGCAGAGCTGGAGACACTAACGAGCCGACACATTAAACGGTTTCTCTTGTTAGAGGTTTTACAGCTACTTAATTATGAGTTCTGGTAACCGCTCTATATGTTTATTATTGTAAGAGAGACTTAATTATGAGTTCTGGTAACTGCTGTATATGTTTATTATTGAAGGAGTGTCCTTTAAAAAAAACCACCCTGTGTAATCACATAACCTTCCCTTTCAACTGTATAAAAATTCCATGTGCCATATGCCAATCAACAACACCATTAGCAAGAAACTAAAATAAAAGAGTAGCAGAAGCCATAAAATATAGTAAATTACATTCCGAGAACAATTTTACAGCCACCATATTAAAAAAAATCCTATTAAAAATTCACACATGGCAAATACTAGGACGTACACCAAGAAATCGCGGCTCTGCATAGCACAGCAAGCAAATACATTGTGTTCTCTGACCAGCGGGATAATAAAAGCCGAGCAAAAGGCTCCAGCCTGACCTTTAAGGGTCAGTCACTTTTTCCGTGCGCTGGTAACTAGCGCTCGCACAGGAGGGGGTGGCGGGAGAGGAATCAATTCATAGAAGAAAAGGAAAACATTCAGCAAGCAGCAAGAAATCAGCATTTTGCAATCGGAGCAAATGTCGCGTTACTTAACTAGGCAGCAAGGGAGTTGAGCGCGGCTCTGCCAAGGCGGCGGCATGGGAAGGCTTGGCACCTCCCGGGCGGGCACGGGAAGGGCACGGCCGAGCTCCGGGAGCGGCCGAGCTGCGGCGAGCCTGCGGGGAGCTGCGGCGAGGGAGCCCCAGGCTGCCGAGCACATCTGCTTGCTGCAACTCCACCTTAAAGCAGAATAAACCTGGAATTTAGACAGCCTGCCTGTGATGCAAGGCTGAAAAGGCAAGGAGAGGCGGCGGGGGCAGGCGGTGCTCCCGGGTGGCAGCTCCAGCTCCTCAGAGAAGTCGGGCGGTTGGTATTTTCCTTCTTCCTTTCCTCTCCCCTCTGTTATTTTTGAAATCGTTTCTTTTTGTTCCTTTTTCCCCACCTTTTTACCAGCCACTTTAAAAGAAAGGGAAACAAGCCTCTGTGACTAATCCTCAGCTTTGCCAGATGACAAAAACCACTGCATTACCAAATACTGTGCAAAAATATATATGTATATACACATAAGTAAGTATATATAATCTCTCTTTGGACAAGGAGACAGAAAAGGAAGCAACCCTAGGTGCCTGTTTGTCGCCTCTGCTCCCAAGGCATCACCTGCACACTCACCCTGAAGGAGGATGGAGCTGCTGCAGCTCCGTTACAGCTCCCTGATGACCCCTTGAGCAGCAGAAATGGCCCATTTGGGCAGAAAGATGGGAAAATCAGCTCTCTTCTTACTAGGAGCTGGGAAAAGAGCTGCTGGAGGGACTGGAGGACACGGCAGCACCGGAGGGAAGGGGAGCCAGCGGAGCTGAAGCCTCCAGACGAGAAATTACCTGTAATTACTAATAACACAATTTCCACACAGCCTCATGGGCACGAGCCAGCTCTGTCCTCGCAACAGGGAGGGACAACAGAAACCGTAAACAGCGACCAAAGAGCTTGGTGGGATCGCTGGGGTTTTTTCTCTTGCTTTTGAACCTTCATGGCCATCAGAAGCTGGTCCTGTGCAGCCTCTGGATGCAGCCACGTGAGCCAGGACTGCAGGTCCTGCTGAGGGCCTCCCGTGCGTCCCCTTTGGACAGGATGTGCGGCCAGAATCAGACACTTTCCTTGCTAAAGCCCAGCCTAGACACCACCTCCCAGCTCCCTCAGCAGAGCTGACGGCAGGTATTTTTAAGGCAGTTCATCCAAAGCTGGATGAAATCTAAGAAGCTGCATCCTCAATTAACCAGATTTGGCACTGCCCAGACACGCTTGCTTAGGAGCTTTGATGAAGTGGAAGAAGAGTTTTTCCATGGTAAAAAACGATTTATACAGTTGTCCAAATTTAAAACACCTATTTGACCGTAGATGCAGCCTGCCCTTGGACTCGCCCATGTCCTGAAATGTGCCCTTAGAAGGAGAGCTGGTTGTTCTTTTGCCTTAAGCAAAGCTGTGTTCAAATGTTTGCTTCCAAGCAAGCCAGGAGATAAACCCTGGCGGAAGCGACTTGTGCTGAAGACCAGAATTGCTGGCAGATGGGTCAAAGCAGCAGCTGTGAGCACAGAAAACACATGCATCTCCATATACTTAGGGCTGCCATTTGGAAACCATCACGGAAGATGATTTACAGCAGGAAAAAGGGCTATGTTTGACAGCCGGTGTCAGGATACCGTTATCCTGAACCTTTCCACTAGGTGTTGCAACTGGATGCCTCACTGGCTAGGGAAAAGGTCGGCATTAATAAGGAAGCACTGCTCGTTCATAACAGTATGAGAAATGCCATGTTGAAATACCTCTCTGTTGCAGCACAATCACGACCTGCATGAAAACAGCACTCGTTTTTGTGAGTGGGTTGAGCTGCTGTGTTCGTGGACAGGCTTGAATTGCCTTGGCAGCACCGCAGCCCGGTGGCGGATTCCCTGTGCAAGCCAGGAGAGCCCTTCCCTGCTCCCAGGAAGCGGGTGGATCTACCTGCACAAGGCACTGGGAGGTGAAAGCAGAAAAAAAAGGGCTTTGATGAAAATAAAGCAAATAAATAAGTGACGCAAGTGCGCTGGCCTTCCTCCTTGATGGGAAGCTGGCACAGGGATGGCTCAGACAACTGGCCGGGGTGGAGTACCGTGAGATCACAGGGCGAGGGTTTGTGTTTAATACACAAACCGGGAGGTTTTGCAGGGCTCGTTACACCCCGCTTTGTGCAGCAAAGTCCAAAGGCAGCTCTGCAGAGGCCGTCAGCTGGGCAGGCCCCACAGATGCAAGGGCTGCACCAGACTTAGGAGCTGTGCGACCAAAAGCACCCCAGACACCTTATTGCCACCGAGATGTTACAGAAATAACACACTGCAAATGCAGCTGGGGGCACCTGGATGCTCATTCTGCAATAAGATCGAAGCTTTCTTGATGACTGAAGTCCCAGGCATCCAGCAGAAAGGGACAGCTTCAACACTAACGTCACCTAGGTTGGCTATCCTGACCTCAGCTGGTTCCCCTCTCGTCCTTCTTTCAAGATATTATATTATAAATGGCTTGTTTCCTCCTTTACAGCTGTGATACGGAGGACCTTGAAGGGTAATGCAGACATCTGGCTTAGCAAGCCACATTGGACAGCTGCAATAAGAGGAGGAAGAGCATTAGGGAGACTTGGGTTAAAGTTCTACAAGCTTTTAAGAGGTTGGCGCACCAAGGATCACGATCACAAATCTACCTGCTAGGGAGGAGAAAGCAGGGCAGCAGGAGGATAACTCAGCAACACCGGTTATAAAGGGAAATAAATCATCATTACAATACAGCTGTCCTGAGTATCATTTTAAAATATTACCCCTACTGAAAGCACCTCTTGAGGAGCAGGATTCTGGAAAAGCAGATCACTTCCTAATGCCCAGAACTTAATTCTCAGTGGCAGGTTCTGCAACTTCCAGAATTGTCTCTTTACCCGAAGCAGGGACACGAAGCAAAAGCTGACAAGCAGCAAAGCCACTTGCTTTATTAAGCATTCCACAGGGTCAGCTCTTCCCAGATGTTATTCCCAAGCCCCAGTCCTCCAGTGATCTGCAGTTCATGCACACTGCTCTTCTGCACTTGCCTGATCCTTGTGAGCGTGCACAAGTCTCCAGGCAAGGCCTCCTCTGCGCTCAAATAGCAGAGCTCAAACAGAGAGAAAGAGCTCAGCATTAGTCAGAGTTACTGACAGAAAGGAAATTATACAGCAGGTACAAAGAGAAAGGCCCGAGCTCGTGTGGTACAGATTTAAATGCAGTAAATGAAGTTGACATTTCTTCAGAAAACTTTTTTTTATTTTTTTTTGAAGGCTGCAAAGCTGCAGTTGCAAGGTAAAATTCTTTCCCAAAATAATCAAACAGCTATTCTTGTCACAGTGGGAGATGAAGAGGGCAGCAGAGAGGCTGAATACCCCCTAATTAATACCCAAATGTACTGTGGAAGGAGGAGGAGGTCTAGCCAAAGGAGGGGAAAGTCAAATGAGAGGAAAGGAAAAGAAGAAAGCCGGGAACGATCCAAAGAGTTTTGACACTCAATGCCTTGTCACAAGAGATAAACTGCTCACCACAAAGCAAGCACAGATGAGGGGTGACCCAAGAGATGGGTCATGTTCACAGAGGAGCCTCTTTCACCCAGCACCACTAGGTACTCAGAGAAACAGGCAGGGAGTGTGATTCATTCCCCCTATACATACCCCTATTGACCCTTCTGCCTCCCTTTTGCCTCTGGCTGAAGGTAGGGAAAATGCAAGATTTCTGCCTTAATAAGTTAGGGATGCTTCTCATTATGGAAGAAAACATCCCCCTGAAAGTCATGCCCAGCAAACACAGCAACTAATAAATACAAAGAAAACTCAAGGTATTTGTGCTATTACATCTTAACTCTCCCACCTTCTCAGCTCAATTATCAACTAGCGTTTTTTCCTCTGTTAAATATTCCCTGTAACCAGAACAGTGCACTACTGGCCCACTGCTGTTTCCAAGGATTCCCTCCACTCATCACAGCCCAAATACTAACTTATCACTTTAAACCTCCAATCTATAAACACACTCAGGAGTTTTATTGAACTTTAGACTACAAACACAGTGGTGTTTTGTGCAAAGTTGAGCTTTAATAGAGGGGAAAATGGGGCGGAGAAGCAAAAAATAAAACAAGATGAGTAAAAGCCAAAGTCCCCCAGCTCTACCGAGACCCTGTTTCACCAGATATTCAGACTGAAAGCAGTCACTCCTGCCGAGGCTTTGGCATTGCCCTTCCCTTCCATGAAGGGAGACGAGCCACGGAGCATCGTGCTGCATCCCCGACACCTCTCTTCCCCGTGCACCCGCTCTCAGTTTTCATCCTTTGCTTCACACGGACACAATAACCTCTCTTCAGGCTAAACACACGCACTCAAAAACCGTTGCGGGTTGCAGAATATGCAGGAGCAGCAAAATAAAGCTATCGCTTGTGACATTATCCTGCTGGTGAGTCATCAATTAATTCTTGTTTGTCAGTTCCTATAAAGGCCCAGATCTTCAAAGGCGGCCGGGGCGAGCGAGGCTCGATGCGGCAGGCCCGGGTGCCCGCGGCAAAGCCGCCCGGGCACGGGGGGGGACAAGGTCCATCGCTCCGGCCAGGAACCAGGCGCTGCAGAAAGGCCGGGATGTTTCGGCTCCCGCCGGCCAGGCTGCACGGGGGCCGCGGGGACCACATTTGGGTTCGGCAGCAGGGGCTGCCGGCCCATCCGCAGGCTCCCGACCGAAGCGGCAGCGATCGGCTCGCACCGCACGAGCGCTTCGGCCCCGGCGTGCCGCTCTCCGCGCGCCGTCCCGCGCAGCCCTTCCCACACCCCCGGTTCTCCCCCGGGACCAGCGCGGTCCCATCAAAGCTTCGTGGCGCGGAGCAGCCTGGCCCGCTGCTGCGGCCGGCCGCGTCGGACCGTTTCCACTACAACAGCAGCATTTAAATTCCATACTAATCACCCCCAACTCGTATCTAGGAAAGGCAGATCAGCAACAGCAAAACTACCAAGGCAGAGGGACCGAACGCGGCGTTTCTTAGCCCTGGACACGGCCTCCCGCACCCCCGGCCCTGCAAACGCCTCCCGCGAGGGCACCGGGCTCGCGCACGGCCTCCTCCAAGGGCAAACAGGGTAAAGCATCCAAAAGTCCCATTAAAATTAGCAGCCTTTTGATGCTAAGTGGCTTAATGCTTTTGGAAAGCAGAGACTTAGCACCCTGGCAATCCCGTGTGCTAGTGGAAAATTGTGTTTCGAGCGCTTAAACCTTGCAGCTCTAGGAAAATTCAGGTTGCAGGAGAGGTTTTCAGCTGTAAAACCTCTCACTGAGCAGCTTGAGTTTTGCTAAGCTGGTCAGGAAAAGGCAATGCTGGCGAGGCCTGTTACACACTTGCTCACTAGGCGCAATACGAGCGTTCGTTTGTGCACGCTTGGAAAGGGCAGCCCGCTCTGCAGCGCTCCTCTTGCACCGTTACATTTAAATACATTAATATTTTAATCTCCTAAAAGCACAAGCAATTTATGTCTTCTTCAAAAATAAATAAGGTGGGGGAACTGATCATTTTTTGAAAGCAGTATCTAGAGAAAGGTTTTAGTGCAGATACAGACATGCCTCAACATCCCCATCATGCAGAACAGACCAGCACCAAGGCCGCAGGGGAGCAGCAATTCAGGATGGCCAAAGCAAGAGCTCTTCATCTGCTAAAAGGAGCCTGGTTTTTAGAAGACAAAAAACCCACAACCATCTATTAATTGCTTCTGAAAAGTCAGAGAAGCAAATAGGCTTCCATCACTGCAGAGAAATATTTTCTCCCATGTTAAAAAAAAAAGATAAATAATAATAATAATAAAGAGACAGCGGAGGAGACAGACAGTCATCTGGGTTGTGTTCCAAATGTAATTAGAAGCCTGACAACAGGACACAATAATGTCAAACAAATTACAAGCAATGTGTTTTCATTCACAGGGTGACAAGTCAACAGGCAGTCGGTTAGCTTTAAGACTGATTATGTACCAATTCCTTAAATAAAATAAACACACTCTCATGCACGTAGAGCAACCAGGCTTCCAAGCACGCCATCAATTTTGCTCGGGCAGAACTCAACACCCCGATCACATCCGAGAAGCCGTCAGGGAAACCATGAGAGGAATTGAAAGAAACAGGAGAAACAACCACAAAAACAAACCCCAGAAGCAAAAATGACCTTTCTGGCTGCCCGAGGCACCACGCTTTGGACCTCTCTATCTTGGGGTTGGGGAGCATCCTTCATACTCACCAAAACCCCACACAGAGAGGGCAGTGGGGACTGCACCTGGCCCACACAGTGACAAGGACTCTCCATTTGCCTGGTTGCTGGGGGCTTTGCAAGAACCAACGCAGATCCACAGGGAGACCCAGCTCCAATGTACATAAAGGGAAAAGCAAATGGAAAATGGAGCACAAGGAGGCAACAGGATTCAACAGCAGAGATGTGAGGCCACAAGGGGAAATGATGCAAGGATGCAGCACGACACGTGCAAGGGAAAGGGCACGAAAGCCGAACCCACTAGAAAGGCACTCACGGGATAACAACCCCAGCCTGTGCTGCTAATTATATCTGTAATACTTACAGCTGGAAGGATTTTAGGAGGCCACTTTACTTTTTGTCCTCTGTGCCATTTTCTGTTGGCATTTGCCCCACAAGCCTGATGACACACGGTTGGTTTGGGAATTGGCTGCCATGCAGGAACCCTTCCCGGAGAGCCCCACAAAAGCCGGGAATCCGGCACCGCGCACCCCACGGCACCCGTGCTGCACCTGGGGCAATGTGCCCCCAAAAACGCCTCCGTTTTTGCTAGACTTCTCTGGGCTGTTCAAGTGCTTCTTTGCAGCTTCCCGTTAAGCAACGTCAAGATTTCAGCTGCAAATAACTGCATTTAAATTATCTCTCTGAGACATCAGCTGGCCTAAGCTCCCTGAAAAATTTATAGCAGACAAATAGGAAATAATATACAGTAAGATAGCAAAGATCTATCAGTTGTAATTGCAAACTTACTCAGATTAGATTGTGCTGGAGAGGAAGAAACGCTCTTGGCGGCTCTGCAGCTTCATGCACAGTTCTTGCATCCTGGACAGCAAATCTGCCCTGCCATTTGGATGCCACGTGCACAGCTTCACGAACCCACCCCAAACTTCAGAACACCAAAGCCCACAGCAAGGCTGCTGGGACAGAGGCTGGAGCAGGAAGCATTTTAAGTTGCAAATAAATCAAAATAATGAAAAATGCAGCCTCTCTGCCAGGGCGCTGCCGGAATTAATGTTACCCTGTGAAGGGAATGGAGCTGTCTCCGTGCTCGCCCTGTGCTGCATGATTCAAGAGCCCTGCACACCCGCCGACACCTGAAGCTCGCTGCTAATTAGCGTTTTCTGCCTGGGAATAGGGTGAAGCGAAAGACTTTGGGGAAAAGAAGGGAAATGACACCAGAAATACTGTTAAAATAGTTCAAGACTTTTTCAAGTCGGGCTTCAGAGGCTGCAATGAGAGATCCTACTGAACAGCTTTTGGGAATAAGGCAGGAATATTTATCATCATCCTCTTCCCCGGCTCAGTACGCTGAAAGCCATGCACAGAAAATAAATAAATAAATAAAATAAACACTCAAACAGTTTTTCTTCATTACTTATTACTGAATCAGACCAGAAACCCAGGCTAGGACGACAGGCTTTGCACTTGCACATCGCATTAGACCTCGTCCCACAGCAAAGGTGAACAGACTTTTGCAAAAGGACAGAGCTGCTCCAGTAACACTGGGTGTAAATTGATATTTCTAAAATTATCCCTGCTCCGGGCAGACAGAGGAGGCCGGATCGAACAGGCTGCAGAAACAGCCCAGCTCGGACTCGGCACGGGAAGGCCCCGGCCCTGCGGGCGCCCTGCGCTCCGAGGCGCTGCGCGGTGCCGGGAATGCGGCTCGTCTCGGAATGGGGAGGCAGGAGCAGAGGCAGCTCCGCTTCCTAGCAGGGACCAGACTCCACCGGTCCGTGAATGTGCACATCCCACCTGGATCCCACCTGGATCAAAGGAACATCACAGCAAGCGGCTGGCAGCCCCAGCACCACTCCTGCAGTCGCTCCACACAATGAGCTTGGGAAAATCAGTCATAAAAAAGGTTCCTTTCTCCTTTCTCTTAACAGTGTAACTTGAATTGAGCTTGCACATCACTAAAGAAATGCTCCATTTAACAAAGCATCACAGTATCAGTTAAGGATACAGCAATTGATAACTTCATGTTAATTTATGCCCGTTAGCCTTTGATTTACAGGTACATTTTTGTCAGTTTTGATTTCTAATTTAAGATGCTGGTATTATGAAGGATAATAGTTTATTCCATGGTGGCAACATCTACTATAAAAACATGCACTATCACAGAGTCAAAGAACATGCACATGTTAGCGCTGAAAACAGGTAATTAAGTATTAAACAACAGCTTTCTGTGCAGGGCTTAAAAAAGAAGATAATAAAAATCTGAAATCTAAAGGCCTCTCTCTGCACGTGTTTTTGGTGGAATAGTTAGTTCCAAATAATCCAGCTTGTGCTTTCCTGTCAGGAGGGGATCGAGCAGGACAACGCAGGCTCTTTGCTGCACTAGGAATAGCTGGCACGGGAAGCAGAAGCCTCCCAGGATAGACAACTGGTGGATCCCACACACAGGTTATAACACAGACAGACCTTCCAAAAAGAATCTTTTTCAGAGGAAAAAAATATGAGGTCCATTTTTGTCCGTCCCTACCCCCAAGGAAGCCCTGCAGGATAATGCTGCCTTTTCTCTCCTATTCTGCAGATGGGTAAATCCAGTTCAGCTGTTTCTTACACCGTATGAGTGTGGGCAATAGGGAAAATCCTCTGTGGATCCCAAGGCACTGGTTTTGCTGCCAACAGGGGCACGGCACGCTTGCGGTAAAGATTTTTTTTTTGTATGTATATGTGACTCCATGGAGCTTAGTGTTATCGTATCGTGTTACCTGCCGACACACCCTGCACCGCTTTAAAAGGGCAATGAAATTAGAGGGCAAATTTACCCTCTAAAACAAGCATATCCTTTTTTGTACTGAAGTCGACAGTGAAGAAATATAAAACACAATGGCAATGAGCTGGGATCGCTGCTTTCGACTCTAATGGCTTCAGAGCAGTAATTAAGGCTTCTTCCCGACTTCATAACTGCGCCAAAGCGCATTTATCAAAAGCACATTACCGCTACGGACACATTCGCTCCTTCTGCAGCCCTCCGACAGCTCCCCTTGGACGCTATCAGTAAATAAAATCTTATGCGGTCCAATTAAAGAAAGCATAAATCCAAATCATTTCTCTGTGGCTACCTCATCACGACTGCACCGCGCCAGCAAGTTTTTCAGCAGAAAACCAGCAAGTGTTTGCAATGCTGCGAGAAATTTCCTCTTCAGAAGTGCTCTAGGATGCGAAGCCTTTCCTTGCTGGAGCGCCATAGGAAGGAAGGAGAGGGGTGTTATCCAGGAGCTTTGCTTTCATGGCAAACACAGGTTTGGACGGAGGAGACGCTGCTGTCAAGTGCATCTGGACTCGCATCAAGGCTCTGCCTTGAGAAACAGGCTTGGGAGCGCTTTCCGCAGGGCAAGTGCATGAGGGAGCAGGACGGGCAGCGCTCGCGACTGCTCCTCGCCGCAGCAGGGGCAGGGAGCGGATCCGGACACCCGGCAGCGACGCTTTGCCCCTCCAATTTTAGTAACTTATGCAAAAAAAAGCACCACTGAATTTCCCCAGCAGCAGCAGCTGCTGCAGGCACCATGCAAAGCAGCTCTCGGGGCTTTATCCCTGGGCTTGCAGGGCGCGATTTCCCAGGAAACCTTCGGGAAAGCCCAGGGGTGAAAGGAGAGCCCCTGAATTGGTTGCAGAAAGAGAGGAGCATCATCCAGCACAGAACTGTACAACCCCGAGCTGTTCTTTGAACTGCCTGGAAGAGCCACCCCTACCTCTACTTCAAAAATAAATTGAGTTTAAAAAATGAAAATAAAAAAAATCCATCATGCAGAAACAGACTAGCATTCAATGATTTCATTCACTGAAGGACTGTTAGAATAAAATCAATTCCTGGCGCTAAGCTAATGTGCTCTTGCTAAAAAATAAAAAATAAATAAATAGAAAGAAGAAAAAGAAAAATAAATGGACACTTAGCAAGGGATTTGCCACAGATTTTCCTTAACAAATCCTTTCTCCGTTCAACAAAAGCCGGGCTACCAACTCACCAGTCATTCTTCCTCACGAGGGAAAAAGAAAAGTGAAAATTCAAGCCTGAAAATATCCCTTTCACTGCGGCTGCAGGTTAAGGGCCTCCCTGCTGCGGCACACGCCGATGGTCCAACCTCTGCAAAGTGGCTGCAGAGGAAAAGAAAAAGAAGTGTTCAACCCGTAAGGTGCATCCCAAGGTAAATATTCATTTAGTTTATTTATGCTGCAGAGATTTATTTGCCTTAACTTCACTCAGCCTCACGAGAAAAGGTCCCAGCAAAGGCATCTCTCTGCGGCCTTGGGGAGGCTGCCGGCACGCCGTGCCGGGCGTTCCCCACCACGTTCCTCACCTGTCCTTGGCACATCCCAAAATCCGGGCTTCCTCCCGGCTCCCACAAGCTCCCGACAGCTCCTACCTGCCCGGATCTCTGCTCCGGCTCCCAACGGCTGCTTGGCCAGTGCCCCACGACCATCTCCCTTTGATGGCCAATTCGCATCCGCGCTGGGGAGAAAGGCGGGAATGGGAGGCGGCTCCGGACGAGGGCAGGAGCGGCCACCCCGGCTGGGCAAAGCGCCGCCAGGGCAGGGAACGAGGCGCGTCCTGCCCGACGCCGAGCCCGGCCACGGACAGGCCCGCACGGGCTGCGCCACCAAACACGCGAGCTTAAACCTCGTAAAAAGTCTGTGCAGACTCAACTGTAATAAAGTTTTATCGCTTCCTACGCCCAGGCCTCCGGGGAGGCCTAGCAAAGCCCCAGCCAGCACCAGGGCAAAACAGATGCAAAGCAGCCTGTGGGAGGAGAAAATCCCCTCTCGTGCTGGCCTGCTGAAGTGTCAAAGGGATACTCAGGGTCCTTTGGGCCCGAAAAGGAACAGGAAAAGCACCGGGGCCGGCTCCGAGGTCGGAGTGGCTGCGGCGGGACGGCTCGGGCACGCCGGTGTTTTACAGAGGCCGCTTCACAGGGCCCTCACACGTCACTTCCCAAATGGTACTTGAACAGGCACAGTGGTCGCCATTCAAGAAACCAGTATGCATCTTTTTCCTTTCAGAAAGGGGAAATAAACACTGGGTTTTCAAAGCCCTTTGCATGAGAGGAGCTCCAAGGCCCTGAAGCTGACGGCTGCTCTTCCTCCTCCGACCGAGGGGCTCCGGAGCCAAGAGTTCCGCCTGTCACGACTCCGGCGGCAGCATCTGGGATCATCTCCTCCCTGAGAGGCATCCGATGGGGCCAACGGCACCCGTTGCTACCCTAAGGGGTGGGATTTTATAGGCTGAATTTTTCTAGTGCCTTCCTCGCCCTCATGCTCATGCCCGTGTTTGCTCTCACTCCATTAAAAACAAATTTGCTGCCACTCCCTGGCCATGGGATTTGCGGGAGAGAAGGGGCCAGAGAACAGCAGCCACCTGCACCACCTTCCCCTCTCCCTCCGAGCCAGAGGCATCTCACAATTGCGTTAAGCCAACGAAATACAATTATTTCCCCCTGTTCCGAGACATAAAACAAGCGCGTTATTATAGTCGGAGGCACCGTGATTTAATAATTTAAACAAAAGACACGCACAGTGATGGGAGCATATTAAGCAGCACGGCACTTCATTACTGCTGGAGCCGTCGTTTATGATGCCCGAAACCAAAGATGGACTTGAAGATTATAGGTGCAAATGCGTCACCTCGAAATTGCCACTTAATCATACAGCACCCAGCTTTAAAAACCACCCTCTTTTGGGTTTATTTCCAGGGTGGAGAAGGGAAAAAAAAAAAAAAAAAAGCTCTTGGTGATAATAAATCATTTAACGTATCAATGGAAACAGATGACTTTGGAAACAGGATTTGCAATGCAAAGAGGGACTGGGGAAGCATCTCCTTCCCCTGTCCTCAGGGACAGGGATGGGAGCCCCTTTCCCCAGCCCCTTCCCGCGGGACAAGGCTCGGGACGGAAGGGGCTGGAGGTGCCGCCGGCACCGGGGTCTCCGAGGGCCTCCGGAGTGGGAGCCCAGGCTGCATGAGGAGCTTCACCCAGCACGAACCCTTCAGCACATCCCTGCTGCCCACGGAGAAGCCACCACCTTAATAAGCAAAGTTTAATTATACCCACAAACACACTTCTAGCTGCTCTGCAGATTTTTCTTTTCCTTTCTTTTTTTCTCTTCTAGTGGTCCCATTAAGAAATTAGTTTTGCATTCGCTTTCCTAACCCAGAATACACATTTATCAGATATTAAATTCACTCGTTTTGTTTCCATAGGAATTTTAGTGGTTCCATGTTAATTTAATTATGTCAGGAACAGACAACACTTCACAAAGGACCCTCTAATCAGTGGCTAAAAAGGGACGGCTGTAATACTGTATTTATGTAAAACCCGCAAGATTATTTTCAAAAGACAAAGCATGATCTCCAAAAATGAGCTATTGTCTCCCCACCCATCAAATGCAGAAATTAAGCGGCGAGAACAAATCTCAATTATTATGTTTGCAATGCTTTGGATTAGGTGTGATAAATCTGAAAAAAAAGAAAAAAAAGAAAAAAAAAAAGAAAAAGAAAGTATCATTCCCTGGAGAAAGGAGAAGACTCCAGCTCCCTGTGACACATAGGCCATGCATTAAAAATAATAAATAAATGCAGAAAAAATAAAACAAAGGTCAGCAGCAGATTCCTAACAAGGCCTCTGCAGCCAACAACTGCTCCATACATTGCAGGAGGGAAAACCTCCCTGTCCTGAAGACCTGCTACCACTTTGACACATTAAGCTGCACTGAAAAGCTGTGCATTGCCCCCAAAAAGCAACCTGAAAAGCCCGGTGCCACCGAGGCCATGCCAGTGGCTATGAATATTTTATCTCTTCCCACACTTCCAAGTGCATCAAGCGACCGTGCAGGGGAGAGCGCTCACCCCGCTCTAATGGAAGGGGCAGGTTTCAATTAATGACACCGATCTTTGGGAGCTGGCGGAGACGGCGCAAATGGCTCATTCGGGAAATCTTTCTTCCTGAAAGCTTCATTACAGCGCGCAGAAGCCACCACCACGGCAAGCACTTATTTATTAATACAGAAAGATTTCTGTATGAGAGACCTGCAATCAGCTCCACCTGCAGAAGCGCCGCTTGCCGCGGCCGAGCCCTCCGCCGGCGCTTCGTGCCCAGTTTGTGTCCAGTTTGTGCGGCTGGAGCAGCCTGGGAGGCACCTCGGCACCCGCGGCCACCCGGCAGCTCCCCTGGCTTCACTTTTATACCCAGCTCCCAAATATTTTATGCTCAGATCCGGTAAATAGGCAGGTTTTGTAGACAAGGGAAGCTGGTAGGTGGCACGCTCAAGACCATGGTGGCTTTTTGCAAGAAGCTGGAGAGCTGCTGGCCGCCTGCCCTTCAGCTGGCATGGCCAGGAGGCTAATGGAAGGCAGGCTTTCTGCCAGGAGAAAACCAGCTTTTCCTATGAGGAAACCAGGCCGCTGCTGGGTGGCGAGGTGGTTAGCGCCTCTGCACGTGGCAAGTCCCTAACTCTTTATAAAAACTCTTTATAAGAGGTGTGACAGACACCACAGGAGCCGCCTGTGCAGGTTCGGGTTAGCTTTGGGTTAGCGGGTCCATTCAGGGATTAAGGAAAGGGAATGGCCAAGGGAGGCATTTCCATTCACAGGAAGGCAGCTACATTTCCTGCTGTTGTCTCAGGCAGGAGGTTTTGCCACACTCTTCCATTAAGCTCTCGCAAAGCCCAAAGAGTCTATAAAAGTCTGGTTTAGGTCTTCAAGGAAGCAGACGCTATTCAGCAAGAGATAAACTGGGCCAAAGCATCTGGATCCTGGTCCTCTTCAGCTCGGCCTTTATCACTCCCCAACAGCCTTGGTGATAAGAGCAAGACTAAGCACCGCTGTCTGGAGGCGCGGAGCAAAGCACAGGACTGAACGGGAGCGGTGTCAGGATGCAACAAGGGCAGAGGGAAAATCAAGGGCGCTTCTCCAGCAGCAGCCGCCTGGGATCACACCGCTCCGTCCTGCATTCCCACCTCCCGAGCTTCCCGGCATCCCGTGGGGAGAAGATGCCTTTGTCCCCACGCTGGGCAAGGCTGCCCCGAGCGCCGACGCGCACCAAAGAACAAAGCTCGTGATTCCGGGTGACGTTTTGTGTGTTTTCCGCACAATTCCGCATGTGCTTTTTGAATGACTGGAGTCAGTATCGTGTGGAAAGCATCTCTTCCTGGATAATACTCGGACCACTGCTGCTCACCAGTGTAAGGCGACTTACTAATTCGTTCAACTCCTCACACGTGTATTTCTGTTAGCACCCATCTCTTTTCCAACAATAATCTAATTCATTTGCCTCTTATCTTAGCTACGAAACAGCACGTTAAATCCAAGACCGCAGCTCATTTAGATAAACAGCACTGGGCATATCCAGCAGGTTAACCCTGCCGTGGCATTTCTGCTATTGGCATCGTTATGTGCAGGGCCAGGGTGGGGGGACAGGAGCTGCCCCTCTTTGAGGGAGCAGAGAGGCAGTTAAACCATCAAAAAACGGCTCTGCTTTAGTCTCCTCGCATGTTAATTAACATTCTGGCAGCCTTTTCCAAAAATAACCTTCAACAGTTACCTAGAAACATAATCCATCAAAATAAACCTCAGGAATTAAAAAAGTAAAAAAACCCACCAAACTTCCCCTAGTAGATTGCATTCCAGCTATAGACAGAATTAGCAGCCACGCTAGGCTCGCTGATCAAGGCTATTTTCTCGGACAGTTCTCTCAAATAGAGGCAGTGCTGTCAAAGTTTCCCTCACTTTGCTCATTTTCCCTCTCCATCATCTCTTAAGCATTTACCAAAACCCTACAGGTCTCAGTAGAGCTCCAGGACATCCAGTGGAACCTACGCACTTGGTAAGCCAGGCCTATTGCTCTCGAGTTTGGCAGTTAAACCATCCAGAATAGCTTCAGACTTCCAATGAAAGAAATATGAAAGCTCTCCTCCTGCATTAACCATTCTGCTCTTTCCAGAGCTCCTTCCCCAATTTCCTTTCTAATCTGAATAAAGATTGTATTTGCAAGCCCTCACCTTTCTTTAAATAGATCCAGCTCCTGGGACGATGCAAACACAGTCCAGCCACAGGATCGTCTTTAGATGCTCAGAACACTCCTGAGCTGCCTATTGATTTTACCTCACTATTCTTCTTAAACAAGGTGGTAAGAGAAGGTTCTGTCAATGCATCTGCTGGTGCCTCTTGCTGTCTACTCAGAGCCCACAAGCCCGTGCCCAGGGATTAGCACCAGCTGGGACCACAGCACCCGCTGCCTTCCCAAGAGCTGCTGCAGTTCCCATGTGATGCTTTACAACTGATGGGCACCCAAAGGCAGACAGCGCTCAGCTCAGCAGCCTGAAGCCCCAGGGCAACGTGTGCATAGCCCAGGTGAAGATGGACGGAGCCCCAAACACATCTACTAACACAGCACAGGGTTGGGGCAGGCGTCTGCAGGCAATGCAAGGGAAGAAGACCTCCAATCATACCAGGTTCCTGCACTAAGGCCCAATTCCATGCAATAAAACAAGTCAGCGTCACACTTATCTGCATTACATCAAACAGTTTTTGCTTCCAAAAGCCCTTCAGGAAGAGTTTTCAGGTACCTTTTCCCCCTTTACCTCCACTGACATTGGAGCTCCTATTCACAAGGCTGCTGCCAGCTGATATATGGGGCTCTCTGGATCTCTGGATGTCATGAATTAAGTCCTAGTTTTTTCTGACACTTGCATAGTTAGAAGGACATTTATCAGGTTAAGCCCAGATTTCTCTCCCTGTCTTACCTGCAGAGTTTTGGATGACTAATCAAAAGACTGAATATATTTTAAAGCTCTCATTCTCCCTTCACTATTTATACTAGTCAATGTCACTTTGACACTCCTCTTGCTTTAGACTGCAAAAAAACTTTCCTACTTAAATTCCCACAAACTGAACACGCTCTTACAGCACACAAGAGTGCTCCTCCCTCCCTCCACCAAGTTCGCTTCAGCCGTCACACATTCCCACTAAAGTTATCTCACCAAAACCACAGCAAGCATTTTCCTTCTTGGGAACTGCGTGTTCTCACAGTTATATTCAGCAGACCAGGAGATTAGGGAATAGTGCAAGAAATCAGATAATTATTTTTCCAACTGCGAGAGCACCTGCCTTGGCCACATAGAGTTGTCACCACCCAGAGCCAAGAACTCAGCTCAGCGAGTCACAGAGGTCCCTCTGCAATATAAATCAGCACTGCAAATAGGGATCAAGCAGTTGCCCATTACTGATAGGGCTTTGGGGCTCTGCTTGTTCTTTAAACAGAGTTTGCTCTCATAATTATAAATAATTTCAAGCAAAACAATTTGTAAATTAGTCTGAAGATTTTCAAAACTGTCATTCATGAATTGGTACCACTTATTTTAGTGACTGGAAATTAGTCAACATTTGTTTCCAAGAACTTCACCTTGCCCTTTCTAGCACGGTTGACCAACACACAAAGTCCAGTTCCAGGAAGGGAACAAGTCTCCGAGGACTCCCAAGCAAGTCAGCAATGTGAGGGCACCCAGCCTGAGCTGATTCTCTTTGGTGACCTTCTCTCTCTTCATTAATTGTCCCTATAGCTCTTTTAGGGTACAGTAAAGGTGACTCCACTGGCACTTCCCTTGCTGCCCCCTTCAAAAAGTCTTACCCCTATTCCAAAAGAACCAAGCAAGGAATGGGAATTTTATCAAATGTCACAGTGAATTACCTGGCATCTGCTTCTATGCTCAGGACAACCTTCTCTATTGAGCTTTTCCACGAGAGGTTGTTCAACAGGTCTTATTTCTAAAGAAACTGGGCCAAGTCATCCCTGCTGTAGCTTTAATGACGTCAATGAGCTACGGCAGGGGTGAAATTGGGCCATTAGTTTTTATGTCCATATGTCATGTGCTCGTTTAAGAAAAGGAAAACACAGAAGATCAGGTTGGGAAAGTGATTGAATCTAAAGACCGTGCTGTATAGAGATGAACATCTGGATGGTGAAATGTGTCTCTTCTGCTCCTGCTGTATATTTATAAGTATAATGGTTTATGGAAAAAGAAATACTTCTGCAGTAGCGAGGTACAATGTGAGCTCTGTAGTGACAAATTATATTCACATTTTATATCCTGTTTTGATAAAAAAGAACAAGAAAGTCTTTACCAGGAAAAGGCCTCTTCTGAAGTCAAACAAAAATAAGTGACACAGAATTGCCGGTAACTGTTAGTTTCTCCACAGTAAGCCAATATTAATCACACTCTGCATATCACCAGCCTGTAATAAAGCCCAATGGAGCTTGTTCTGAGCTCTTGTTTCTTCGTAAATCCAAAACAGAATTAAAGAAAGAACATGAAATAGCAATTTAAGCCAAAGCCTTATTCTCTGCAAATATTCAAAGCCTTGAGCACCACCTTGGAAAGGAAGAGAGGTGAGGAGATGAGGAGGCCAGCCTCAAATAACAACAGTTAACACCTCTCTGGACACACCATGATTCTGTGTCCTTTTTTTGGCAGGCAGAACCATACCATTATCTGGATATATATCAAGTATTT
This sequence comes from Rhynchotus rufescens, assembly GCA_032273925.1. Lineage (NCBI taxonomy): Eukaryota > Metazoa > Chordata > Aves > Tinamiformes > Tinamidae > Rhynchotus > Rhynchotus rufescens. The sequence goes on from JAVCKT010013524.1 coordinate 24,936, forward strand.
TCCATCCATCGTGCCCTGGACCACAAGGTACCATCCTGCACCATAAGCAGAGACTTAGACTGGCTGAACCAAAATATGCATCACAACCAGCAAAGCCTAGGGCCAGAATTCCCTCAAATCCATACGTTAAGGTCCCCTTAACTGGCATTTAAACAAATGAGTAATTGTAGCCATAGAGTCCACTCACTGCGAGCACAGGTGAAATTACTCATAGATATGTGTACAGAGTTATGTCAATACACTTTTATAGACGGCAAATTACTCAGAAACATCCAGAAATAGCACCAGATCACAGGATTAGGTGTTCAAAGCCATTAATTTTAGGAAAAAAATGTTATTTGAAAGCTTCAAGAAAAGATACTTGGAGAATCAGGGTCAAAATTTGCCAAGGTATCTGCTTAGGTCAGAGACAGTCTTTGTAAAGGCCTTTCTTTTTCCCCCCATTGTTTTCCCTCATATTAATGAGTTGTTTTTTCCACAATAAACCAGAACAGTTTGGGGTTTTGCTTTTTTTAATTTCCACCCAGCCTCCTCCTTCCCCCCATTCCAGCAGTGGAATCAAAATAACTTGATATGGAAAACGTGTGACCTCCCAAGCCTTTATTTACAGTATCACAAACCACAAGGGAAGGATCTCGCCAAGTTTTCCAGCTGGAAAGGGAACAGCGGGGAAAGGAGGACTCTCATTTTTGCAGCCGTGATATTTTACACATCCAAGGGAAGAAGGGTAGGGGGAAAGGGACAGGAAGGTGAGTTAAAAGCAAGAACGGATCCCATGGAGATATAAGATGAAAGGGTCTTGAACACGCAGGTAGGTTCATGTGATTAGAACCTACCTCCCCAGAACCAGAGCTTTGTACATGCAAATTTAACTGCACAACCAGGCTGACACATATTAAATGGGGTTGGTTTGGGCTTTTAAGTTATACAAGACCATTAAATAGACTTCTGCCCTTCACTGGTCCAGAGTGTTTCGTATTTCCGTAATCATCTCTCTACCACCATCCCCCAGAGAACTACAAAGACTTTGACAAAAACAAGAACCCCAGAAACAGCAGAACCTTCCTCAGATGTTTATATGTCAGAGACCAGCATACACCAGTGAAGGAGGTTTTTAATCTATAGAAAGCTACCAGCAGCAGGAAACTGTCAGTTAGTCTGTGGTTACAACCACACCAGAGACATCAGCTCTTTCCACCCAGTTAAACACACATGTCCAAACAGGTCCTCATGCCCCAGTATTCTACGGTAAAACTAAGAAAAATAACCAAAGAAAAGCCCTGGTATCTCCACCAGGAGTTTCAAGGCGCCAGACCACATAGGAGACAATCCTGTAAGGAGGTCTTCCTGTAGCCTTCCAAGCATTTAGGTCCTAGACTGTCAGCTCTAACTTGCATTAGATGCAGGTATCTCCATGTGGAAGAGATGCTAGGCCACCAGCTTTGCCGTGGAGTTGGGCAAAGCCACAGTTGTGCCAGCAGCACCAAAGCAGCCACCAGCCCAGCTCTCTGGAGGGTCATCACCTCCATCTAGCTCCCCAGGGTGCATTTTGCAGCCTGCGAAGGTTCTAACATGAGAACAGCCTGCACTCAGTTCTCAGGCTGGAGTCACACAGTGAGTCCCTGATACGTACAGGGTATAGAAAAGTTGGATTCAGCCCCAGCTTGCTTCCATGTAAAAAGCTATAGAGGAAAATGGAGGGAAAGGAGGAGAAAGGAAGGAACCTGCTGTGAAGCAGCCTCATGTTTCCCATGATGGGTTTGAGTTCCTTGGGGATATGGGGCAACGTCACTTGCCTAGAGCCCCAGTCCCCTGTTCTGACCCAAACAAAGGCAGGGGCCCTTCCAACTGAGCCTTCCTGCTTGTGCCAGGTGTCCAGGCCACTTCCTTGGATCTTAAAATGACCTCATGAAAATCACGCTCAGGCAGCACTTCCCAGGAAGGCTTCCCCGTGGTTCTGCTCTGTCCAGCAGCCTGGGCTCGGCACCCAAGGGCCTGTGCAGGAAATTACCCGGCACCCACAGCCTTCTCCCTTGCCCTGGGCAGTGCTTTCACAGCCCTTGTTCTCAGGAGTGCTGCATTCCTTGACAAGGTTTTAAACCCATCTTTCTCCCCGCCTGCCATTCCATCCTGCTGCTCTAGTGATGCAAGCTGCACGGTTTAACTGGGCTGCGCTGGAAGGCACCGCTCGGACCTGCCCAGGCTTAATGACCACTTAGGCACCTCCTGCACAAAGGAGTGGCAGCCCTGCCGAGTATTAAATCCCCCGGGCAAGTGAAAGGAGCAGAGCAGCAGCCTCGAGGCAAAGCAAACCCCAAACACGCTAAGGGCTGCGTTTCTCCTCGGCTCGCACCACGGATGTGGAGAGACCTGTTCCACAGCAGCCTAAGGGGGAGCACAGGGACACCCCGCAGCTCTTCCTCAGCACAAATCCAGATGGCAATTAGTGCCTCCAAGAGCATTAGCTCCCCTGCTGAGGCTGCTGGCAGCAGCAGTTATTCCAGGGAGACTTGTCCGCAGCTCCCTCGGGCAGCAGCAGGCGAGCGAGGAGCTCTCGGAGGCAACGGAGTGTCCCGTGTTGGGACACGCTGCCGTGGCGGGAGCCCTGGGGCTCAGGGATCATGGGGAGAGCGGCTCCGGAAGGGAACTGACACAGCAAATGGTGATGAATTTACTGCGAGCCACAGCCCTGATGGGAGATATTTAAGGTATTCAAATGACCCGTAATTTTGAAAGGTTTCTGGTAAAGATAACGCGTGTGAATACAGAGCTGGTGTCAGTGATGCTGTGGTTTCAGTGTCACTGCCGTGGCTCTAAAGCATAAACCCGGAGAAACTCAAAGCACCTTTTAGTCTTGTATGTGAAGAGCCTCAGATGCCAACACGTTCCTCCTCTTTCTGCTCTTCCCAGTAATTCACTGCTCTTAAATCAAAGGAGGAACCAGGGGTTTTAGTATAAACGAGAGGCTGTCAAACCTCAGGAACACTGTAAAGCAGAACACTCGGTAGTGTTAAAGGTTAGAAATACCCTTTTGATGGAAGGAAAAGCAGTGAGGAATGCACTGGAGGAAAACAAGACGCACAACTGAGGTCAAAACTACCCACTCAGGAACGATCTAAAGGCTGAGGACCCGTCTACCAAAGAAACTGCTCAACCACTAATTTTGGGGACAGATTTAGAACCACGACACACATTTCTAGAACTTAAACAAGGGAGTTTTAATGAGAGATGCAAAGATTCACAGGAAGCCTTTAAGGGAAGCTCCAGAGCTTACAGCATAAGAGAATGGCAGGTAACCACATATTGATAAAGAGAATGAAAATTAACCTCTTCTCTTTTTGGGGAAAAAAAAAGAACTCCCATTTATGTCCTTCGCTGGGGGAGTTTTGCATGTCAATCCCCCTTTTTTATGATGGTACCAGAAGCCGCACCCCGATTCTTTTGGTAGATATTACATGCATTTCAGATCATTACAATTTTTTCAGGTGGGGGAGAGACCCCTCACAAAACCTGAATATACACAAAAAGTTCCTACCAGGCGCACACCTTGCATGGGAGTTTCCTTTTTAAAGCATTTGCTCAAAAACGTTTTGAACAAGGGTGCTGGCTAGGCTCAAATGAAAGGCGAGATGCATGAATTTTTCTTGGAAAGAGGTTTGCTCCCAACACACGTCCACAATATCCAAGCCAAGAGGTCCTGCAGCTGCCTGGTTGCCCTCTCACAGGCAACCTGTAGCACCACTCCTCCTGGCTCCATTTCATAGTCCCTCGAGCATCTATTCAAGGGGAAAACCAAGCTAAGGTTAATCCCCTCTCTCACTGCTAGCCAGCCAGCAGCCTTCAGACTCACTGCTGTTCTAGAAACACTTGATTTTTAATTAATTTTTTAATTTTTTTTTTTGCAATATAAACAGACAGCCATGCAGCTGCACTGGCAGCACCTACCTTCTGCAAAATAAATCCCTCCAGAGGCTTCTGAGCGCAGGAGGGAGCGAAGAGACGGCCTTGCTGGAGGAGGATGTCACTGTAGGTCCACATGTGTCAACATCCTAGGGGAAGATAAAGCAGCGTCGCTTATCTGCGGCGCCCGGGGGATCGGCAGCCCGCGCACGCCGCGTTCCTGCCACCGTTACCCCATGCTAATGGCTCCTATGCAAACAACATGCAGCTCCGGCGCTTGCTAATTGCACATCAGAGTTTCTCTGCAGACATCCCTCCGGAATGTCAGAAATTCAATACGTGATGGTAGGCGGCAGCGAGCACCTCGGGGATTTGAAGCGCGTTCCAAGCCGTGAGTCATCGCCATCTCGAACTCAGGGAAATTTAGAAGGGGAAAAAAATATAAAAATAAATAAGCGTCGCACTGACCACTCAGTGTGCTCCCTGCACAGCATCACACCGACCACATCTCCCGTTTAAAGGCAGTGTTGAGTGATCTCTCAAGTCCCCTTGGGCCTTTTTGATTTCTCAGCTGGGGAGGACGGCGAGGAGGGACCCGAGGGACCACAGGTGCCACCACCTTCCTCCAGCCCGTGGACTGGAAACTGAATGCAAATAACAACAAAGAGCCCAAGAAGGTCAGATTCACCCTGAAGGAAGCCCAAGCAGCATCTCAGGACCGTTAATCTCCTTGTCCTCATCAGGAGCAAGCAGCCAGGCAGCTTAAAAAATATATTTAGTCCACAAATGCTTATTAGCATCACTGGCTGATTCACAGCTGAGCCAGGCACGTGTAGCCCCAATGCCCCTTCTGCCTTGGCAGCCTGGTGAAAGCACCAGCCACGGAGTCACCGACGTTATCCCAACACCTCAACACCCACCACCGGGCTCCAAGGGATGGATAAACCTGGGAGAGAAGCTGCAGGGCGCATCTGCAGTGAGGTCTGGGCTCCAGAGCCCAGCAAAATTCTCTTCAAATTACATCTTGAAACCAAAACATTTAGTAGCAGGGAGGATTTGGTAGCTACAGAACTGATGTCAAGAATTTACCAGGTCTCAGTGTATGGGGGTAAAGAGCAGTGCACTAAGTGCTTAGGGAAGGCTGAAGTCACCAAAAATTCTGTCTCAAATGGAAAAAGAAAAAAGTGTTTCATTTCCTAGTAGCATTTACAATGGCTTGATTTAAAGCACAAAGGATTTTTTCCCTCTTAACTCACCCATTCAAATCTGTATGATGGGAATTTAAGTATAAATTAACCTTGGCTTTGTATTTTATTTACATGCTTCAGAGTCCAGTCTCACTGGTCATTTTAACCACTCTAGCACACTGAACTGTAAATCAACAACAACTTTAGCACACACTGCTATTCTTTAAAATACAGTAATAATTGTATCTACATAGCTTTATAGCCCAACATACATCTAAACAACATTCACACTCAATCTGATTAGCGCTATACAATAATTCATTCCTTATTAGCTGCATCAAGGTTTGTCATCGCCCACTCTAAATGAGTTTTCACGAGGCAGACAAACACCCGTACGTGCTGGATGCGCGAGACTGAAGGCTCCCAAAAGGAGCCTAAGCCAGAACAGGCACTTGAAGCCGAGCCAGTTAAACCAGAGCTGAGGTCAGCCCAGAGACCTGTGAACCGGGACATGGCTCCTGGGATGAGCAGGACCCAGACAAGCGGGACTCGAGGTTTAAGGAGAAGGTTCCAACATGCAGCTGACCCACTATGGGGGCAATGCTGAAAGCCTCCCTAGGAAGCCACGTAAAACTAGCAGAACCTCCCTACCTCTCAGCAAAAACAACTTCATCATCCTACCTGCTTTGTTCTATCTGTTTCAAGGCTGTTTTGTTTTGTTTTCCTTTTTTGCAGGCTGGGAAAGGATGATGAGTCTTCCTGTTTTCAGCAACAATGAGTCTCAAACAATTATTCCAGACAGAAAAAACAGGTGTTCTCTCTACCCTTGCTAGCCATACTGAAACCAAAAGTGATTAAAAGCAAAAGCATTTCTGAACAACAGAAACTAAAAGTATGACCTTTGGAAAAAATTTAAACATCAGCTTTTTTCTTCACAGTAAACAGTGAAACTAAGATAATAGTGTAGCCGAGGGCACACTAACATCGATAAGGCCTCAGTGCATCGAACACAATTCATTTTGATTCTATGCCCAATTTAGTATAGCACCTAATAAAAAAATAAGATAGAATAAAAAAGCCCGCCTTGCTATTTGTATAGGCCTCATGGATAATTTTATACTATTCCTAAAATCAGTTTTCAATTTGTGATCTGTTCTGAGACCTACAAAATGAATAGTCAGTTTTAGAAATGAATAGTCAGACCTAAAAATGAGTAGTCAGTCACTCCTTTTGGATGAATACTACAGAATTCACGTCGCCTCCATTTCAGCCGCATCCCTTGGTACGTGGTGCTGGCTCAGACAGGTAAAACCCCCCCTGCCTTAGAGCTGTGCTGCTCGACCTAAGAGACTGCAGTGCTGTTAAACACAGGCTGCGTCTGTCCAAAACAAACTTTATCTGGAGAAAAGAAAGAACAAAACAAGAAAACGTAGGAATGCAAGCACTCCCAAAAGGTTTCCAGAACATTTTTCTTCTCTGCACCACTGGCAAAAATCGTCATGACCAACTCTGTCCCTTCCTCCCAGGGCCCTCGGGCAGATTCCCGTGCCAAGGCAGTGGATGGGTGGAGGAGCAGGAAGCACAGGAGGGAGGGCAGCCTCTTCACGGAGGGCAGGCAGGATGAGGAGGACTCATGGCCCTCTCCAGCCCTCCCACAGCAGCTCCCAGCCTCCGAGGAGACCTTTAGATGTGTGCGAGCTTTAACCTGAGCCTTGCACAAACCTCTCTCTCGCAGAGACCTCCGTGTCCCCAACACGGTTACAACCCTTGGCAGGGATGTCACCTTCCCCAGGGCCTCCTCAGAGGCCGGGTGGCAGCAGCCTGCAGCGTGTCCCTGCTGCCAGCCCAGGGCAGGGCTCAGCGGGCTCTGTCCCACGGCAAGCCCAGGCACAGGCAGGAGGACGCGATGTTCTCGTGCCGCTTCCGCGGAGCCGCAGCCGCCGACAGCCCAACCTCGCAGGGATAAACGAAGCGGCAAGACTGCTCCTGCAAACACCACAGCGGTTTCGGCTCCGCGTGCGGATCCTGTGCAACCTGCATTGATAAATACTGAGCCCTAACAAACATCAACTGGGGTAGGACCCTGCATTCTACCCCCAGGGGTAGAGCCCACGGCTATTCACACGAGTCCTGAAGCGACGGTATTTTCCATTCCCTAAAGCAACGAGGAGATAAGCGAGCACCCTAAAAACAAAGCAGGAAAGGAAAATAAATCCAAAATCCCAAAGAACTCAGTAATCAGAAAAACAGGCACCAGTATGTGCCAGGAAGCAGAGGGAATTAATCAGCAAGGAAGATAAACGCAGCAGTTAACTCGGAAATACAAGCAGCGCTGAGGGGCTCCTTGGCAGATCCTTCCCGTCCAACGTTCGCAGTGTTTGGACCCTCCATGGTTTTATTCCCTAGGGAGCACAGGGCCTCGCCATAACAGCCTGATTCAAAGGGATGGGGGAGAAAGCAAACAAAAGGCTTCCAGAAAGCTGCCTGGGTTGCTGGCAGCTTTGCAGGGAAAAGGATGCAAAACCTACACAAAATTTGGAGGAAAACAGAAGCCGCCAGGCGAGCGCCAGCGAGATAAGACAGCAAGAGAAGAGGGGAAGGGACTCGGCCTCAGGGCTAGGCCCTTATCTCAGCTTGCTTAAATAAACCTCAGCTTAGAGGGAACTGCCTATTTCATCCATTTTACATAACCAGGAATAAGAATGGGGCCCTGGCCACCTGGTCTCCCCCCACGAGGTGACAGGCATGAACAGGAGGACATCTCCTTACACAAACCTGTCACCTTACTCAAGCAAAGCAGCTGCTCTTCCACCTTCCACGTGCAGAACAGACCCTCCAGGACCACCCCTGGCCTTGGCTACACCCAACAAGAGCTCTTCATTGGCAAAACCAGCCCTCTTCTTCCTGAGGAGCCACTGCAGGAACAGGGAGCAGAGAACCCTGCGAGCGGCTGCTCCAAGGAGGCAGCAAGAGAACTCACCAGAAAGATAAACCCCAAACCCCCAGAAGATAAACCACCCTAGAGGCACCCCGGCGAGGCCATGGGAGCCCCATGTGGCTCTCAATACATTGAGACCTGTTCAGTCACCACGTGGGGTGGACAAGCGCATCAGTGGACAATGTGGATTCACAGGCCACAAAGGAGCTTCCACAAGGCCCTATTCACAGCCAGCTTCCAAGGTTCCTTCTGCGCCAGGTGGAAGCCGGGATGCGGCTCGGGAGGGAAAGCTCCGGCAGGGAGGACGCAAGGGGGAGGCCACGGGTGGGAGATGCCTCTCCATGGGCTCTGCTTGCTCCAGGAACTTCTTATTTTATGCATGAGAACAGCTTCCTGCGAGGACTTCGGAGAGAAGCAGAGAGGATCTCTGCAGCCTGCTTTTAGGAGAATAGTAAATAAATAAATAAATACAAGCTATTGCAGAGCGGCCATGTGATTTGTATCACTTCCCCGACGTTTCCGGCGAGGTGTATTTCAAGCAGATAACACTACATTAACTTCCACCTGCCTTCCAATATAGACGTGGCAATTAAAATGGAAAAATCAGTCAGCTGGGCCGTATTTCACCTTAAATAAAACAGCTGAAAAAAAAAATAGCAATACGCCATTTAATCCATATTTGACAGCTGGGGAAGAAATACTGTTTGTGGCTCAGCTACAAGCTTAAACAGGGCTCAAAGACCATTTCTAGACCTCGATGGAAGCCCAGCCTTGCCAACAAGCGGCACCATCCACCCCGGCGCTCAGCACTGCGCTTTTATCCCCCGCTTTATCAGGGCTCATCTGCTGATCAATGAGGAGCCCATTGGAAGAGCACTTTGGATTTCAGTGTCAACACAGCAGTACCCTGGTAATGACTGAAAATATTTACATATTGCCTCATTGATCGTGGGGTGTTCATTTCCAACCATCTGGCTACTGGGCACTAACTTTTTTCCCTCCTTTTTAGAGGGTTTTTCACAGTTGCAAAGCAGGTTATTGGAACAGCTTCACAGCAACATCCAGCGCTCCACCTGCATCGGACGCTCCTGTTATTTTTAACCCAGAACATAAGGGATAACATTAATCACTTTCATCCTATTTCAAGGTAGGGAAATAACAATAATAATCGTTTTCTTAGCAAGGACAGAAGCAGCAGCAGCACCTGCACCGCGCGCACCAGCCCCACGTGCCAACTCCACTGCAAGGTCTCGTTTTTAACGTGACTCAAGGATGTCACCGTTCCGATGGCAGATGAGTCAAATGGAAACATGTCACTCATCCCCCGTGCTCCTTGCCAGCCTCGAGATAAGGCGGCCGTTGCCACCTGCACGTGGAAGAGCTTCTGATAAGGGCAGTTCCCGCTGCTTTAGTGACAGCTCCAGCCACCGCGGCCGGCAAGGACAGAGCTTGGACCAGCACTGGGCTCCTGCCTCCCCAGGCTCCAGCCTCCTCAGCCCGAGGGCTGCCCCGCCCAGGGTCACCTCCACAGAGCAGTTTAATGCAAGAACAAACAAACTCTGCAAAAAGCCAAAGCCTTCGAGATGAGGGTGCAGCACGACTGAGCTCCACATGCACAGAGCAGCTGAGAAGTCATTTCCAACACGAGCAGCTTGTTGGAGCATCAGCCTCTTCCCCTGCCTCCCCCATACACATTTAATGGGGTCTCTCCAACTTGTAATTGAGCAGTGCAGAAATACAATTTTCTGCCTTTTCAAGCAAGATAAACCTGGGGATCAGTTGCATTTCCCCTCTCCAAAACATGCCCCATCTTACATTCATAATTTAGAAGCCTGTCTTGTTGTTCCTTATTAGAGGAGTATCATGCCTGTAAGGAATCTGCTTCACAACTGGCCCTAAAGGCAACCTCTAGCAGGATTTATATTTGCTTTAATCACCTAGAAAAGAGTTTTCCTTGTTGAAGCATCTGCTAGAAATATCTCACCTACTACCTCGCTCTGTCACTGGCTGCAGGACAGCACTGTTCAAGCAACATCTTTGTGTTACATGTTCTAACAAACAGCAACCAAAGTTACACAAACAATATGAATTCTGAATCTCCCATCAAAGAAAAACAGTAATGAGCATTTCTGTTGTTTAAGCATCGCTTCCACAAATAAGATACCATGGCATAAGCCTGGGCTTGGATAGAAATAACCCCGTGGCACAAATTTCTTCCCACTAAACAAACAAATAAAAAAAGAAAGAAAGGGAAAGAGAAGAAAACCCTGCGAGTTAGCTGAACTGTGCAGGAAAGTCTGACACCTACAAATTCACTGCAAGGGACCTCTGCAGAGCACTTGATATGAATAATAAAGGTGCAATTCTCAGGAACAGCTGTAAAAACGACACTGTGGGTCTCCCAGGCCATTCTGTGGTGACTCCAAGCCTGTTTATTCCCAGACGCTGGCTCTCCTCGCCGCGGGTGCTGTAGGCTTGGCTTAGGAGGAGGGGAGGTCAAGCCACATCCTACCTGTAATGCTCTGGGAATAAGAGCAGTCTCTCAGCACAGTTTAGCTGATGATTTTTGGTAACATTGCTTAAGACGAGAAGACCTTAATCCAACTTATCAGTTCTGCTCCGCTAATGAGGAGTTCCACAACTTCCATCAACGAGACAACACAGAAGCTGAACAGAAGAAAAAGCTGGGCAGCTTTATCATATCTGCTGCTAAGGACACAGGCGCTCCAGGGGACAGTGAAACCTCTTCAGCCCGGTTCCTGCGTGGGGCTGTGTCACCAGGGGGGCAGCAGATGCTTCCCCTCCACCCTCTCCTCTTCCACAGCCCAGCAGGCTGCACTAGGATGCTCCAAACCCAAACCAGGTCCCAAGAAGCACCACCAAAGCCCAGGCACCAACAGGAAGCTCCCTACAAAATTCGGTGCAGATTTCCTTACAGATTTTGCTCCGTTCCTGCAAATCTTGAGAGTAAAACTTTCCTTCTTTCATGCAAGTTTTACTCTCCAGATTTCTCTTGATGCTGAATTTCCAATCCTGCCGTTTGCTGGAGCAGACTACTAGCAGAAGCATCAGAGTGCACATCCTCACGGGCAAATCCGACCATCCCTTACTCTTCTAAATAAAATGATAGATGGAAGCTGCAAAGCTGCAGCAACACATACAAGCTGTACTAAAAAGGTTACAGCTTCAAGCAGATTTGCCCAAATATGCACTTTCCTCTAACAGCAACAATGTGTTAGATAGACGTGACTTATTTCCAAAAAAAACTATCTATAGGAATTAAATGTAAGCAATAGGCAGCATTAAAAACTATTCTGCAGTCCCCGAACAAAGGGGACATTGCATCCACACTAAATGCATTTTGAGAAAATTCACTGAAAGACATTTACCATCTGCAGAAGCTACATTTTCAACAGTGCTTCGCCATCCGAATACAAGTTCAGACAAATAACTGATCCCGAGAGCCTGCATGAACACTGTTTAAAGCGAGGGAGAGGGAAAGCAAGGAAGCTGCCGGCTATTTCCACGCTCACCTGCTGCTCTGGTGGAGCTGCGCGCCGGGCACGATGGCCTGAATGGACCATGACTAGAAAGCAACAAAACCCATGTGGAGACGGAGTCTCCCACAAGGAAACCACCCAGCGGAGCCCATTGCCCAGGGTTTGGGCACAGGGAGGCAGAAAGCTCTGCGGCTTCTGCTGGTCTGCGACCTGCAGCACATCACACGTCTGTTCCTGGTTTATCCTGCACAAAACAGAAGTGATTCCACCTCGGTGCGGAGCGCTGAGGATCGGCCACGGCGAGCGCTGGAGGAGGGATGAGGATGATGGGGGAAACGAAGAGCAAGCCAGGCCTTTTCCCCTGCCCTCCGGCTCTTCCCCCAGCGCTTGCCGTGTTATTTCCACACTTGTCTGAGCTCCCCGTCCATTCTCAGCGCTCGCAGCCGACGCGGCGCTGTGCGGGAGCCGGCGCCGTGCCGAGGCTACGGCTGCCTCCCAACGCAAGGACGGGTCAAGCAGCCCCCGGGGAACCACCCCCAGGTGCCCAGACTCACGAGAGGGCAGTGGGGAGAAGCAGGAGGCTCCATCTGCCCCCCACCCAAAGGAGAAACGAACCTGCTCCGTGGAGGAGGCAGCTAAACAGCTTGGCAACGCCTACAGCTGGTTCTCAACCTCAGCTCCGGCAAGAAGATGTAAATATTTAGATTTCAATTTCAGCCGATATGATAAATATAAAATGTCTATTTCCTTCTTCAAAAAAAAAAAAAAAAAAGAGAAAGAAAGAAAGAAAAGTAGCAGCATTAAAGTAGGTAAACCGCCCACGTAGAGAAAAATGATTCTTCAGTGTTTCTGTCTCTAGAAGGTTACCTAAATTACGGTATTGATTTTAAAACAAATTACAATCACAAGTGCATCTGTATCCATTGTGCTGCCTTCCGACGAAAACAGAGCTACACCACACATCCAGGCATACAAATACATTTATAAAAACGGTTTCTTTGCTCATTCCGAACGTGCAGCATTCCGACTGATGGCAGCACAGCATTATTTTTTACCTCCTAGGAGGTGTCCACAACTCTGCAGGCTTCCCCGCAACAGCGCAACCCTCCAACTCCATCTCCAGCCACCTAAAGAGTCCCGCGTGATTCACCAGGTCCTGAAGGAGCTTCCCCACGAGTGACCCGCACGAGACGGGCAGCAGCTCGAGTCTACCACGGCTCTGCTATAAAAGCCTCGAATCCTTCCCTCGCCTTTCAAAGCACTTAATGGCATTAAGGCCTCGCTCCATACCTGAGGTTAACAGCCAGGCAGACACCCAACTTCCCTGGAAGCAGAGGCAACGTGGCCGCGCCGTGGGACAGGACCGAGCGCCGCGTGCCCACGTTCCGACACATTCCCAGCACCTCCCCGGCGGTTACGGCCCCGCTGAAGGAGAAACGCCTCGCAAGGTCATCGCCCCACGGGTCAGGTCTGCTAATTTGCCTGAACCGGCGTCCCGGAGCCGAGCGAGAGTTATGTAAGCTCCGGCAAGCCAAACAAATCCCAGGCGACTTCCCCATCCGGGCCGCGGAGCGCTGCCACGCCGCGCGTTACGGAGCCGCTCGCTCCCCGTTACCTTCCCCGCGTGCTCCTGCGGGCACCGCGGCGCTCGGGGTCCCTTTGCAGCCGGGCACAACCTGTCACCCGGCGGGACTGTGTGCAGAGGAGACCAACTGACAAAGAGGAAACACAAACCCGAGCAGAAGCGTCGCTCTGCGGTCCCCAGGAGGAAACAGAGCCGTCCGAGCGAACAGAAAGGCGGCGGGGAGCACGTGTTCCTCAGCACGCTGAGGAGGCTCCCCAGTTCCTTTCCTTTCAAGCGTCCTGCTTGCAGCGCCGAGGTGCTGGCTGAGCGCAGCCGCCCAGACGCGGCGCGCCCGGGCTGGCCCTCCGTGCACGCGCTGGCGCTCGGGCAAATCCTCCCTCGTGGTGGCTCCACAAGGGCTCACGTTTCGGGAGGCTGCAGCTCTTCTGCTCTGCCCAAGCAAGGTTTTCCAGAGGGAAACCAGAAGGAAAAGCCGGTCGGGAGACCTCCAGCACCAAGTGAGGAGCAGCTGAAGCAGAAGAAGCTCTCGCTGCCTGTTAGGAGAAGCCCTCCCGGCTGCCCGGCTTACCTGATTCCTGCTCAGGCAGCCTCGTTCCGCCCAGCCCGTTCCTCCATCAGTGGGAGCCAGGCGCTCCTCGCAGGGGTCTCCTCAGACATTCCCAGGCTCTCCGCAGCGCATCTGACCTTCCAGTCACTCCATTTCTTCCTGCCCTTCCACGCTAGCCCCACAGCTCCCTGTACCGCTGACGTTCAACATCCCTTTATCTCCACTTCCACGTGCAGCCTCCGCTTCCTGCCCTGCCTGGAGCCTGACCACACAACAAACCCAGGAGGGTCACCGGGAAAGAGCCCCGTCTCCAGACACTGCCACGTCTCAGGAAGCCCCCCGGGCCCTCACAGCCATCCGTGCAAAAGAAAGAGCCGCTTCCCCGGCTCCGAGTCACCTTCCCTGCACAAACAGGCAATGCCAGGAGCCCTGGGCATGGAGCAAGCGCTCCAGTCATTTAGACTCCCCTGGAGGGGCAGGATCCCGGTTACAACAACGCCAATTTGTTTTCCTAGTCTAATGTTATTAAGGTCATCTATATACCATTCTTTATACTCGTTCTCTTAAAGTTTCACAGGGCTCTTGGCTTTGGACGCTATAAATAGAGTCGCTGGATTCCCCTTCAGCCCCTGGGTAAATTCACACTCATTTTTTTCTGCCCCAGCACAACACTCCGGCGTCTGGATTTCCTCCAACGCCCAGGATACAAAGTTTAAAACGTTTTCTTTATTTCTCCCTCCTCTACATTAATTACTTCACTCCCATTCACTGTAGAAACCACTGAACATTTTTGTTTATAAGATGCTTTCAGGCTCAGAATTAAATTTCAACATAGCTTGCTAACTTGGACATACATAAATATTAATTGCTTCATAGCCTATAGGAGCAAGCTTCAAAATTGCACTAGAATAAATCTTCACAGTTTGGAGAAAATCGCTATTAAGAAGAGAGCATTTTTCTCAGGTTGCTTTTCCCCACTAAGAAAATAAAGGAAGAAATTGTTTGTTCCTCCCCTCCAATGCAAATCACACATGTCCCTTATGTAAGGTAAGCCCAAGAGGAAAACATCATGCCAAAAATATATATATAAATGTGTAATATAATATATATTATTTCATATATATATTATAATATATATTATATAGATAGATTGTTTCTCAATGGACCACAGTGGTTCTAGAACGGTCATTCCTAGGAATGTGCAGGAATGGCAGGAGATGCAGGGCATTTGGGAACAAGCCCTTGTTCCCAAACAAGGAACATGCTCCATTTTGCCAAATTGCAGAAGCAGCAGCGGATTCTTCATAAAAAGAGACTACTTAATTCTCAAAAGTTGCAACTGGAAATGTCTGGAGAGGTGAATTTAAAAAAAAAATAAATAAATAAAAAATGAAGACAAAATCAGGACACAGTCTTTCCAAACTGGTTGCTGTCAAGTAAAATGAGAAGTTAGATAAAACTCCCACGTGCCAGATGGCAGAGCACACAAATCACAATAAACGCTCTGGCTGGTAGATGCACAGCAAGCGACAAACGCACCGAAACGCTCCGTCAGCGGCGACCCCAAAATGGAAAGGACATCTTAAAAACTATCATTTGGAGGAAAAATCCTTACGAAATCCCCTATAACCAGGAGCCGGCCTCGAGGCCTCCTCGCCTTCCTCATCACCTCATGAACAACGGAGAAATAAGGGAGGATTTGGGCAGTTATGTCAGACTACAGCCCCTAGAAGGGTCTCCGAGTGCTGCTCCGACATCACTTAGCTCCCTTTTTGCCATGTTGCTTAAAAATAGTTGAAGGAAAGGATACCAGGGAACTGTTTACCCAAACCATTGCCTTTTCCTGAACAGAGGGGAAAAAAGAGTTCTAAGATAAACAGCTGCTGCTGTTTATGCTGTTTAAATGGTAACAAAAGCATCTAAGGGCCATAAAGGGACTAGTACGGGAATTAAAAAGCATTTTTATGCATGAAGATGGTTTAACATCCGTACATTCATTAAAGTGGTATCAACTATGCTTTTAATTAAAAGTTAGTGAAACTTAAATATGATTAATGAAAACTAGCAGCCTACCAGAAGCCTCCTCTGTGAGGAGTTACCCGGTAAAACAGCCAGAGCACCGGGTCTGTCGCGGCCGCTGTCCTGCGTGGGGCCAACGTTGACTCCGTGGTGGAAAAGCGGCCGCTCCGAGGCCGCTCCAAGGGCTGCGCGTGCTGCTCACGAGCACGACGTAAGTCACGGCAAAAATAAACTACGTGGTAAAAACACAGCACGAGCGAGAAGCTCGGGCACTTGGGCTCCCTTGGAGAGGGACCGGCGCGCAGGAGGGGAAGGGGAGCGCGAGCCGCAGCGCGCTCAGCACCGAGTCGAGCCCGCCGCTCCGTCCCGCTGCCGGCCGGGCAGCCGGGAAAGGGGCGTCCGTCGCGTGTCCTACGGAGCCGGCGCTGCGTGGAGCTGAGGGCAGCCTGAGCATCCTTATAGACGGAGGGTGTTTTCGGGCATCGCACTTAGCTGCTTCCAGCTGCCAAGAGCCAAGGACCAGAGCTTTCGTCTCAGAGCAGGGATTAACAAAGCAAGAGGGTTTCTTTCCTGAATGCGCGACTTAAACTTTGCTTTGGTCGCGGTGTGAAAGGCGGGGGGACGGAGCGGGCCGCGTGGCCCCTGAGCTGGGGCCAAGGGCAGTTGTTCCCAAGCCCGTTCCCAGCTCCCGCAATGGTGCCGGAGCCCGGGAGTGCCGGGGCAGGAGGGCCAGGGCGGCGGCAGGCGGTGCTGAACGCTCCAGGGCGCTGGACCTGCTGCCCACACAGCGCGGGGAGAGCACAGGGGGCGACGCCGGTTTCGGGGCGGCACCAGGGGCGAGGAGGGAGCCCGAGGCCGCAGGCTGCCCGGGCAGCGGGGCAGAGCCCGGCGCATCCCTGGCCGCGTGCCCGTCCTCCCCGCGGCGCCTCCATCCCCCCCAGCCCGGGGAGGGATCCCGCCG
>JAVCKT010013526.1:2358-17033 GCA_032273925.1 Rhynchotus rufescens
TGTCTTTTTGTCCCCATAGTGGATGCTCTAGGAAGATAAGCAATAAGCAAATAATTCAGACTCGGTTCTCCTATAAACTAAACATGTTGTGTGATCAGACAAAATTCTAAGGAGAGGGTAGTTTCTAAGTATATAATGTAATCTCAATTTAAAGCACTAAAATTTGGGGGGTAAGAGCTTGTGTGAATAGGGTGAGGGCCTTGAACATAAACTGAAAGCTGATGCTAGGAGGACTGAATAACAGACTTTGGTTAAATCACTGAGTAAACAAAAATAAACTCAAGTATTATATACCTTTGGTGCTTTTAGAGCACAAAGACTCAGCTCATGGGCTAGTTCACGAGCCTTGACAAACTTCAGATAGGAAACGCTATGATATCTAACACAGTGATAAGAACAGACAGGTCATCTTACCTGTCATAACTAACCTTGAAGGTTTGTTGTGTCCTTTTTCTCCTGTTCATTTATTAAAAGAGATGAAATACTCAATGTAAAATTTGAAAGATACTGTCAAGAACAGTCAAGAAACATCTTAAAAGCAGAATAAAAATAAAGCATTAGTACTGGAAAATATTATATATATACATTATATATGTAGTGAACAACACAAGCTGCATAAGAAAATAATAATAAAATGAACTAACTTACTCTTGAATATAATGGTTCATTCTTGGTTACATACATGCTGAGTTTTATGTAAATAAATCTGCAAGAATTTTAATGATAGTGTCTGTTCTGGAGAATAGGCTTTTTTTCTAATTTTTATTTGATCAATGTTGGAGGGTATAAAATGTCAGAACTATTATTTTCTATTAACTGTATCTGGCATTGACATAAACAGTCAACTTTGCCAAACAGTTAAGGGGGTAAAGAAGTGAGAAAAAGAGAAGAAAATGATTGCCAAACTTAGTAAAAACTTTACAATCTTCATACAAAAGGGCCTCATTTGCTTGCACCTTTCATTTAAAAAATATTCTGTAAAAGTATAATCCTTTTGATGTTGTTTATCTAGAAAACAAAATCTCACACATGTAAGAGTTTGAATGTCTGGCTCATCACAATTTTAATTGTAAATCCCAGGAAATGCAGAATATGAAAATTAAATTAGGAAGTGCTCAATGGATTGCAGAGTAGTAAATTTTATTAAATTTCTTTACAAAATAACATTTGGCAAATAATTTAATAAAAAGCTGTATGTGCCTTACTAAGAAACAATGAGAAAGGTTCAAAGAGTTTTTAGTATATCTGGAATATTTTTACAATGCCAGAGAGTTTAAGTGCACTGCAGTTCAAGCTGATATGAACTGATCAAAAACTATGTACTTTTCATCTAGTAAGTCATTTATGCATAGATTATAGAAAATCTTTCAATGGATGATTGAAAATGTGTTTCATGACAAATAACAGTGAAATTATTAAAACCTACCATATATGAATGCTATTAGTGGTAATATAGAAAGAAAATTGCCAACATCTAGACTTTTAGAGTGAGTTGCAATCTATTCCTTGTCACAGTCAACAGATTCAATATATATTCTTAAAGTAGTATTTTTTTAAAAAAGTAAAGTCTTGTATAGTATTCTTAGCAGAATTGTCCTATTGTCCACATGTGTTCTGGTGCAGAAGTCCACATTTCTAGAAATGAGAAAAATATGAATTTTGTGTGTGCCTTTTTTTTAATATATATTGCTATAGATATATTCATGTAAGTGGCAGCCCACACTAAGGAAGTCAATTGCTCTATAGTAGATAGAAAGACCAAAGAAAGACTTCAAACCTCATCTCTTCTCCTTACTCTGTATGTTACAGATTAGGGAAGAAAGGGAAGAAAACTTTCAAAAAATATACATTTTTTACACATCTTAGAAAAACTTCACATTGCTAGATCTTATTTTTGTTGAAATTTATGGAACTTGTGCCATTGAATAAGCAAAAAGAAGAGTTCTGATCTGATGAAGATCATCTTAAATCTGAATTTCATTATTCTCCTCAAATTAAAATTGCAGTTTTGCCTTTTTAGTGCAAGTTTAATGAAAAGCAAAAAAAGACACCTTTGTATCTATCTTTCTTTCAGGATATTTATTATCCTACAGGCCAGCTGTAAGGATTGCATAGATTTCCAAATGTCAGGTAGTCTGGTCCTAGATTTTTCTTCCACTAGCAATTTATAGAAATATTTTTCTAAATCACTTTGTCTTTAATCCTACTGAGCCAAGAGCACAGATACTTTTGATAGGAATGAAAAATGTGAAAGTGTTTTCCTTTGAATGAAAAGAAAATGCTAATATCAAATGGCAAAATCTCACTTTGTTTCTATAGGTTCTCACTTTGTTTGTATATATTGTTTCTTTGTTCATTACAAGCTATGCAAATTTTCACAGTCTTTTTTTTTTTATTTTAATGAAATAGGTGAGCTCAGTAACTCCTCTGGAATACAGTTCACATTGATTATTTGATTAATTTAATTTGTATAACTAACAATATTAGGAACAGAGAATTGCCTGATACGCAGTTATTTGTAGCATGGTCCAAAAAACCAGCAAGCAAGACATCATATAGATCTCAGCTGCATGAACCCAGAGTGCTAGTTCTGAGTACATTGATGTTGTCATCTGTTCAGGAGACAGTGTCACACAGAGGACTCACTCCTTGCTGTCCCGGTGCCTTACTTAATGCCTGGATGCTTCTCTGTGATACATTGCATTGCCTAACATTCCTGTGGATCAGCAAAGAGTGCAGGAAAGCTTTTATTTCATGCCTCATTTCTCACAGTATCCTTGGGATGACTTACCTCACTCACCTTCTGCTGGTGGTTATGGGAGAAGAAGAGACTTGAAAATGAATTGGTATTTCCAGAGCATGGGCACAGAGATGTAAATACCGCAGCCCAAGGGATACAGCAACACTTTCTAGCAGCAAACACTGGTGATGAGCATGGTTACCTTAGCTGACTAACGAGCCCTTCAAGAGTGCACTGGTAAGGACTAAACTAGTGGGAAAGTTTTAGTTAGTACTGATGTGCTTCAAAGAAAAGTACTATTGATTTACTTAAGGTTAATTACTTAAGGTTAATTTACTTAACATCATCAAATAGAAAGGTTGCCTGCCTTCTATGCCCCAGATAGGCCAACATGCAGCCACTGTGTGTGACACTGCTGAACTACCAGCATGTTGCTCAGTCAATATCTACATCACATTTAACACCAAGGGAAGACTCCCTCCCTTATCTGCAAAAGAGGTGCATGTGCCAGTCATATTTGCACCATGAGTCAGCAAATAGGTAATTTTTAATGAAAGATAAAAGGATTGTACAGGAGAACAGGTTGCCTGCCAGAGAAATACATTCTTTTTGCACAGCAACATGAAAACTCCTAATGTCTGGAATTGAGTTTTATTCAGTTTTCAGTTTTTGTGTAAGGATAATACCTGGAAAGCACCATCATCACTTTCTAAAATAGAGGTAACCAGCAAAAAAAAAGAAAAAAAACTCTACAACTTGCCTTGATGTAAATTATAATATCAGTCAATACCTGTAAATAATATAATGATTGAAAAGTTCCACAGTGAGCTTAAGTTTAATAACTCACATATTTTGCATTAAATAGCTTTCATCCAAAGTCTGTTCTTCTCCCAGCAGCCCATCCCAACTTTTCAATATGAATCATGGTTTGTGATATCTGAAACCACATATTTTGCATAGTAAAAATAGAGGCCCCTCCAATATTGAGGGGTCTTGGGATTTAACCAGAAGGGCACATTTCCAGACAGGCTTTTCTTCTGAACTCAGATGACTCCGAAACAGAAAAGCATGGTGAAAGAGCCCAAACTGTTATGTTTTTCTGACTCTGTCCCAATCCCTGCCAACACTCTTATTAGCGAAGATAAGAGCTTAAATAAGATATCTGTCTGTTGCCTTTTTCAGGCAGCTGTAAGCTCACCATGTACACAGAAAGGTGAACAGATGTGAACCCCTTCTGTACTTAAAACTGCAAAACTACAATTCATGTGGGGCTGCTCTTACACCGCAACTGTCTGCTTGAACAATAACATCACATTAGTCTTCAGTCTGTAGGAGAAGGCCCAGGAAGAGAGAATATAAAAAACAGAACTTGAACGAAACTCATTTTCTTTCAGCAGCATTTTGTGACATTGCTAAAGTTAACTATAAGGTGGAATCTCAAAATTTAGGCTTTAACTACAAATTCACACTTCCTCTCACAGAAAGTCTGGTCAATATTCTGCAGGGAAAGAGCCTTTAAAAATAAATAAAGGGGCAAATATTGTTTCTTTTTTGTCTTTTCTTCTGTCTTTCTCACCCTTTTGTATTCTATGTTGAAACCAGAATCAACTATGCAATATTTATAGAGTGATGTTACTCTCCTGATAAAGTATTAGAGAGGCTGTGGCAACAATCTAGGACTCAGCAGGGAAGCTGTAAGACAGCTATTTTTGTAATGTTTAAAATTATACTAAATTAATAAAAATAAAATCTCCTGCTGGGCTTCCAGTTTTAAATAGCACATTGTGGTGTAAATGATCAGAGCATCAGATTTCTGCTAATTTAGTACATATTATAATAGTGAAGACATTAAAAGATCATAGCATTTTTCATTTTAAAAACAACACTTTATGAACTGGCTGAATAATTTCAATAGATTATGCTAGAAAATGTTAATATATACTCAATGGGATAGAGGGAAACGGGAAACCTGCATATGGTAATTGTTAGGGTTTTGGAGGTATAATTGTTTAGAACTCTGTCAGTGAGGACTGTGTCTGTTCCCCACATTGTAACAGTCTAACTTACTAAATTAGCACTTTCTAAAATTAGAACAGTCCTTAAAAAATAATAACTATATTTAATCTTTTATTAAATCAAGATGAAAGATTTCCTAATAAAGAAAAAAATGGATTGCTTTAGAATTAGAAAAATTCCACTGTCTCGTATCTGTCTGGGAAGCTTCTTCAAACTAGATTTAAAAACCTCTAACCCAAAGTGTACAGTAGATTAAACAGTCACCATTCATATGCCTGAATCAACAGAAAAGCTCCCACTGACTTTGTCTAAAAGAATCTAACTCTTATAGGTGTGAGCTGAAACCTTTCAATCACAGTTTGGACAGCATGAAATGTTACTGTTTGTGCAAGATGGAAGTCTAAATATAAAAAAAAGGAAGGTGACACAAGTACTCTCAGAAAGATTGTAAAAAAAATGCAGATTTTCACTTGACAGGAAACATATACTGTTTCCAATAGACTTTTTTTCTTAATGCTGGAAGCTTTTGCTTTCATCAAAGTGAATACATCTCTGAAAGTACAAGCCAAACAGGCTACTGGCAACCAAACTGTTTAGCAGCATTTGACAAAGTTAGACGGATGACAGCTTTGGTGCTTTGCATGTAGGTATTGCTAACACCTGTCTAGTTATGCTCAGAGTAATGAAAATAGGACACTTACAGTGAAAATACAAGATAAAATACACTGATACATTTAGGTCTCTTTTTCATTCCAGTTTCTCTCTGCAGTTTTAAAATGCCAGAAGCTGAGTGAAAGTACAGAAAACTTATGACTACTTTTGCTAGCATTTCTGGTTTTTTCACGCCAGACTATTTCTTTTCAAAAGTACTACTTTTCAAGTCATACATAGAAGATCATACAATTTTGGTAATTATTATATTTACAAGGAGCTGGAATAAGGTGAAAGTCATTGACATTCTTGCTGAGCTAGCTGATATAATGTGACCTGAAGTAATGTGTTACTAGTGAAGTCATGCAAAAAATCCCTAGAGCCAATACACTGAGACTATGTCAACCTTGTGAAAGGAGCAATATTCCTACTGTAGTGTGGAAGTGTAATATGTGTAAGGTCTTAAAATATTGAACAAGGGAATATAAGCAATAAGATTGCAACTTTTCAGGATGTATTTTAGACAGCAGTTCATCAAATGGACATTCAAATCAGTTCACTTTATTTTGACACCCAGAGTCTGAGGAAAGCACTTTTCCAGGCATATCAGACTTTTTTTTTTTTTTTTTTTTTTTCTGGCTCACTCAGATTTGGATAAAAGGAGAGCTAATTTAGTACATCCTTGAATTCAATAAAAATCATAAAACTTAAATCAGTCCTGTTGTAATGCACAAAACTAATTGAGATTTTTCTTTTTTTAATCAGGAAATGTCTACTTGCCAAAGTTGCATTTTTAATAAAAATTATAAGAATTGAATAAAAATTTCTCTAGATGAAATGACAAAGAGTGCTTAGAAGAAGATTCACACCCCTCTAGCTTGCGGTACCTTAGAGGACCACTAGTCATCTAGTAGAACTATTATTGGATTTCTAGTCTCAAAAAGCAAATTTGAATCTGAGTTCCCTGCATAACATATCTGTATTATGATCTGAGTATGAATGTTACTCTTTGTGTTTACGACTGAATCCTATTTTCTATTCATTTTATACTAAAGTAGAAACTGCAAATCACTTCGTTTTTGTGCAACAGATTTCTGATTTCCTAGCCAGATCCTATCATAGAAGAAGAATACACTATTTTGGAATAGTCTTATGAAAGTTCCACCTTCTGGACCTTCACCACAATTACTGTTGAAATGTTTTTTTTTCTACCACTTGGTAGATCTGCTCTTCACTACCAACGGCTAGAATGGGAATAAGGTATTTCCTCTCTCCCTGGAGGACTGCCCAAAACATAAACAGTCTTAGTCTGCAAGATACTGAAGTGATAGAAACCACAAAAACTACATCTGTACTAGTAAATAAATGGGACCAAAGCCTATTTTCTCTGTCACAGAAGACATGGTACAAATCACATCCATCGCGATAAATTCTTTGCTCTCTACGATGGAGAATTCTTTGTCAAGCTTGTGCCAGGGACCCTCACTGTGCAAGCCAAATGTGCTAGTGCCCTGTTTGAGACTGCTAGTTCTATGGTCCAAAACTGTGCTAGTGAGTATCTTCAGAATCATTTAAAAGCACTTTTTATTCCCTCTTTCTCCGCCTTTTTTTTTTTTTTTGGTCACTATTTCATTCCTTATGCTGACATGTACTCATATAGATTTTTTTAAAGTTAATTACAGATGATGTTTCTTCTTCACACTTAAAGAAAAAAAACAGATTAAAGTAGACATTTATTGAATAGAGAAGCAATACACTGCAATACAAGTTCATGAGCTGCTTAGGCAGATTCTGAGACCTTCCTCTTCCCCTCCACTGCCCCCGTTTCCATGAGTCCATAATTTATTAAGCTCAGCAGCTCTGTCAAAAACCCAAAACTATAGCTCAGCAACACTAATTGCCACTTCCATCATTAAAACTGTGATCCATGCTCCCTTGATGCAACCTAACCAAAGATCAGCAAGGCAGACAAAGGAATGTCATGCTCCCTCAGACAGATATAATAGCTATCACTGCTATCGAGCTTGTAAGAGGCAAATAAATATGAAAATACAAACAAAAGTAGAGTAGTAAAATGTCCTGTGGCTGTGAAACTGAGATGTTGGAAGGGCTACCAAGGTGCCTACAATTTGCCATTTAGAGAAGATAAATATTGAAGATACTGGATTTGTTGCAAGAAGATGACCAGACAATCTATGCTAAGAAAACTTACAGGAATCTGAAGAAACCATTGTTTCACTATAGACAAAAGTTAAGATGATATGTCCAAATAAGGTCTCGACGAACGTAGAATCATATGAGACATTTGTGTGCATGAAACAACAAACTTTTTTTTTTCTCTTGTCAAATGAATAAGAGAGTGTTCATTTGTGAAGAATAAATATGGGGCTCAGACAGGATTATTGCTACAGTGGCACCAGTGGTAAAAATAAACATCTAGATAGAGTACAGTCAGTACTCTACTGTGGAAGTACTGTGTAGTACTGTGGAAATCTGAGCTGATCCAGGTGATCTGTGTTATCTCTAGAACCTGTTTCCAAATGACAGAATATTTGCAGAGTTCTCGACAGGCCCCAAATAATTCCAAGACCTTTGGAAAAAAGTGATAAAAATCAATATTTTCTTTCTGTATAGGTATGTGTTGGAGGGATAAATACCTCCTTAGAAAATAGCAAAGAAGTGAAAGAGAGGGGTGGGACAAATTCAGTGCAGCAAGAGGCAAAATGACATACATAGGAAGAAAAAAAAAAAAAATCTTGCCAGTAGCAGCTGATTGGACCAGCCCTTTCAGGAGTTTATTTCCATTTTCTTATCCCTAAGAGAAGAAGCAAGTCCAGGGCTTTAGGACTCTGCCCTTCACCACAGACACCCACTGCAGTTCCTCTCCTGACATAGGTCCCCACATCTGCCTTGAAAGTAACAAAATTCTCTTTTGCTTCTGCAACTAGGATTAGCTGCAAAGCATCAGTTCTGTATTCATGGGTTGCCTCTAAGTCTGAATATGCAGGAATACCATGGAAAAAATGCTCTCTTAACAGTGCTAAGAATCTGAAAGATTCCATGTTTGATAAATGAAACTGAAGTTCAAGTATTTGACAATCTATCAGTGCTACTATAAAAACAGGCTGTCCTATAGAGGCAATGTCTGGGCTACCCAGCTTGCTTTGCACTAGTGAGTCAACCAGTGCTGGCGGGGGAGGTTGTGTTTTTGTTTTAGCCATGGAGGTTTCTCCATGGACTTCTCCAAGAAGTCCAAAGAGTTTGGAGTCCTCTCCAAATCTCCAAGAGCAAAAGTAAGAAATGCGAGTGCTTTGGAAACTGAAATCATATTCTAGTGATTAGACTGTAACAGTAACAAATTCAAATACCCTCTGTTCATACTGTGCATTCACAAAACAAGTGCAGTGAAATAACAACTCATACCACTAGTAACAGATACACCAAAATCAAAATCTAACAGGACAATACATAATTAAAATCCAAATATCTGGAGAATGTAACAAAATGGATAAGAGAAGACTTCAGAGCCTAACTTGATTATGAAATACATAACTAATCTCTAATTCGCACAAAAGAAGAAACAATTTTCTGTTGACAGTAAAGTAGGTTAAGGAAACTTGCATATACTTTGAATATCTCAAAAATGTAGTCTGTAGATCCACATTATTGTCATAATCACTCTGCATGACTGCTAATATGACTAACATCTTTTCAGTGCTTTCTTAGGCTCTCAGTTTGCCTCAGTATTTTTTAAAGTTTCTTTAAATAAAATGAATAAGTTTTGAACGTGTGACTCAGATAACTGTCTCTAGTTACAAAACTGAAAACTTCCATTGCTCCAGCTGCCAACTTACATTCCTTCATGGCAA
Source organism: Rhynchotus rufescens (assembly GCA_032273925.1). Lineage (NCBI taxonomy): Eukaryota > Metazoa > Chordata > Aves > Tinamiformes > Tinamidae > Rhynchotus > Rhynchotus rufescens. The sequence continues at coordinate 11,635 of JAVCKT010013526.1, forward strand.
TTTCTGGAAATGAGGACATATTTCCCTTCCTTCTTTGGGTTTATCTCGTTAGCCAGCATCTACTTTTACCTATTTCAGATCCTTACTTTTGATCTACTGTATTTCATAAAGCAAATTACTTTGAATAAATAATTTATCCAAGCTCAGAATTTCTTCCTGTTGTAGAATATCCATGAGCTAATTGCAGCCTTGTCTAATTTATTTGTCTTTGAAAATAAGTACTTCCTAATTTTCTGTGAAGAATTTTAACCCTACGGTTCTACCAGGCAAAGAGCTCTTTGGCGCTGATGCCAATGGCCATATCTCTAATCTAGAAGTTTCTGTCTTGAGCAGACCTCAGTTACTCCCGGAAAAAAAAGGAGAAATCTCCACCTGACCCACCATGGTATCTTTTTCCTCCTACTCCTACTGCGTTTGTTTTTCTTTTCTCAGAGACTAAACTCTGGATCTTGCTTTAGCTGTCTGCCTCTTTCAGAGCTTCCTGCTGAGCCTGTCTGAGAGGTGCTGGAGCTATAAACACAGCTGCCTAAAGCACAGGGGAAGCTTCTAGACACTGGAGGAGGTGAAATTGCTCAGCAGGAAAAGGGTAATTCTGTATTCTGAGCACTAAGATAGATGCAAGGTGGAAAAAGACTAGAAAAGGCAAAGCCTTTCACAGAAGACACTAGAGATCACTCAGATCTTTAAAAAAAGTGAAGGATGAGTGTAGAATCATCAGCTATGAATCATGGACAGGAAAATAAAGTCCATCAGATGCCGAGTTGTTAGATTTGACTTTGAACAGCACACAGTTCAGAGACAGGAGATATACATTTTTTTTCAGCTAACCCCAAGTTGCCCTCCTAGGTAAGCAAGCTTCTCAACATAATTCCACTTAGGAATTTCTCTTATATAACAGGGAAGCAACTTTTTACACTCATATTAAAACTATTGCAGAGATTTCTTGCATTCATGTCTAAGTACTGTAACAGAGCTACATCAAATAAGACTTAGTTAAACAGATGCATATCCACAAAGGCATCCAAAATGTTTTGTAGTCATGAGCTATTTGAGACCACACAAAATGTCCCTCAGAATGCCCTTTTCTAGAAGTGAATTTCACACTGCAGTTTGCATTCCTTCCCCGTGTACTAAACTCAGTGACCTCTGAGAGAATGCAAATATATAAAGATGAGCCACATTTGCACCAAAAGGGATAATTAAAGAGAGGAAGGAAATTAAGCAAAGAAAAATACACTGTGAATTTCAGAAAATCTACCTAATAGTGGAATAAGTGGATTGAGGGATAAATGGTCTCCCAAGAGATACGACAGAAAGGCTATCTGCTTGGATTAGTACTAAATGGAATGAGCAAAACACTAGAAATCATATTGCAAGGAATAATTTTGCACTGGCAGGGGAATGGTCAAGATAATCTAATATTCCTGTTCATCTCTAATCCACAAAAAATCCACAGTAGCCTGAACAGCACTTTCTGATTCCCTCTCGCTTTAACACTCCTGTATACTCAAACTCTTGTCATCTTACTGAGAGACACTTTTGATGTGATGCAAAGCTGAACCCAATCTATGGCAAAAGTGAAGAGACAAAACATCAACTATTTTAGGAGGACCAAGTCTTTTCTGTCAGTAAAGTGCTTTTGGCAGTTCTAGGTATTTCAGTAGGTATAATTATCCTGGCAAGTAAGACTGTTCTAGGCGAGAGTCTGTATTTTTCTTCTTCACCATTCTTTGCTTTTAAGGGATATTGGAAGGGACTACAGAAACTTTTGTTGTTCTGAGGCAGCTGTTGTGTTTGCTCGCCAGCACAGCGCTGGTCTTAGCGAATCTGCTGACAAATAAAATGTAGCTTCATATTGGTGTTTTGGGTTTTTTTTTTTCAAGGGAACATGCTTCTTGGGAGACAGCCTTGTGACAGCGGGCCAGAGGGGTGACATACGTGTGAACATATGTCACTGCCCCCTGGGATAACGTACATGCAAACATATGGCACTGCCCTCCTGGTGCATATTAGTTATTAACAGATACAGGAAGGACCTTGCCCTGGTTATGTTTTTTATCATCCATGTGGTTTTCTATTGCTCCTGATAGCTGATAAATTACATCTACTTCCAAAAACTCTGTCTAATAATAGTTTGCATTTATTCCAAATATAGATGTTTACTCTTTCCTTTTGGTATTTCCCTAGAATTCATTGAGAACGAGGCAGCATCTTTTCATTGCACTGCAGGGGTTGTGATGAATTAAAAAACAGAGGAAGGAGAAAAGATGAATCTGCAAACACACGGCCAGTGAGATTAATATCTAGAAATGGAAGAAATCTCCTATCTTTTTCAGGGGTAACACCAAACCACCAACCAGCTAGTCCGATTGCTCTAGTAATCGAGCCCTAAAATCTGTCCTCAAAACTGCAGTGCCCACAACTGCAGTTTGTTTTAAACTACTGATGCAAGTGACATCCCAAAGTCTTATATCCAGGAAAATCACTCCAAACTGTTCTCATAAAGACAACCTCCTTAATCTCTTCCCTTTCACAGTCCATACCTGTAGCCAGGCATGAGAGCTGAACTAGCTAAACCTTCGTTTGGTTGCCGTACAGCAAACAACACAACAAACAACAGCAGATAATATATCACTTGATTCAAGGCTTCTGCTGAGAAAGTAGAAGAGAAGGTAGAAAAACTGTTCTTGAAACACAGATCTTAATGCATTGGCATACTAAGACTTCTGATCACTCCAAATCTGACTCGGAAAGGTTATGGAGCAGCTCCAGCCAATTCTTATGGCACTTTACCTTAAAAAAAAAAAAAAAAAAAAAAGGTGTGGCCTTGTAATATTTCAGTTCAAGTTTGTGGCCTTTGGAAAAGTGTTCTAACACTATATGTCAGTAAACTGCCTCTAAATATCTTTATGTAGAAGCTCCCAGAGTAATTTTTAATGCAGACTTTAGAATATGGCTCATATCAAAAACCTTACTTCAGCAGAGCAGAGCTCTGTAAAATTAGACTCTAGAACCTTTGATCCTTAGGATGTCTTCACAGAATCATAGAATCACAAATGGTTGAGGTTGGAAGGGACCTCTAGAGATCATCTAGTCCAACCCCAGCTCCAGCAGGGACATAGGTTTTGGAAAACATGTTAGTGAATCAGGACATATGTCATTATTTGTCATTATTTGTCATATGTCATTATTATCTGTCAGTGGCTGTTCTAAACCAATATTTTTAGTGGGACAGGTATATCATAAAAATAAATAAATAGAAAATCTTAGGGCACAGCGAAAGATTTGTCTTTTTCTTTCAGGCAGACAGAACTTTATGACAGGAAACTATGATAGTCTAATGTAAACATCTTATTTTGCCTACCTTTGTATTTCAATACAGTAGTTCAATACAACCACATTTCTCCAAAGACTCATATTCTGTTATTGGAAGATAATGGTGGAAACCAACTTAAGAACATGTAAAATGCAAGATTTTTTAATCAATGAGAAGCTATTAATTTAACCAAGCCTTCCTGTAATAATATTGAGACAGACTGTCTGCCTGTTTTTACATTATAGCTAGCTTTGCAATCTGTATAGAATCTAATGAGGTGTGTACTTTTTGTGAATTTATTGATTGAGAATATTCCTTAGGAATTTAATGCTTCCAAAAATTTAGCATCTCTTTCTGTTTTTTTTTTTTTGGGGGGGGGAGAGGCGAAGGGGGAGAGTTGTTTGCTTTTTGAAATAATTAAGTTACTATTTTGACTATTGACTCTTGCCACTACAAATGGAAGTCATTTAGTTGGTCTCCACTAGATCATATTAAGTTCAGACCTAATGTGACCTGATGTCCCAGTGATCTGCTTTTCTTCCATGTAAACCACACTGATGAATGATTTGATATGCTCATGTAAGTCAGGCTGTTCTCTTAGGGCCGAGTGGCATCATAGGTCATGATGTCTTAAGTCCCTAAATAACCATGGTGAGAGTCTTAGCAATTCTTCATGGGGAAGTTTTCTTCATTTGGGAGTTGCCCAAAACACTTCAGGGTAGACAAATTAATATACTCTTAAGACTTGCATAAACTTCCTAGGTCTTTCCTGATCTAAAAGTATGACTTAGCTTAAGTATCTTTACCCCACCTTCATGATGTATCACTGTTGGCTCCCATGGTCTAGTCCACACTTCAATTTAACATATAATAATGGTATTTTGAGAACTGTGGTTTTATCATACCCATATTTTATAATAGCTTGTTATTATCATTAAGAAATTGTTTTTCTCTTAACTATAGAATCTACTGCATATACTCCAATCACTAATAAATTTAGAAGCTTTTTATAGGTTGATTCCTTTAACTCAGTTTTATCCTGTAGTTGTATGACAATTTTTTTATTTGTGTTGAAATTTTTGTTTAGTATCTGAATGTCTTCCACTCATGTGTTAAGCAATATGACTAATGTCTGAAATATGTTACATACTCTGGAAGAGTTTTGCTTTGTATATGGAAAAACAAAATAAATGTGGAAAAAATAGAATCAGTGATACATCTCATTTTTGAACAGAACTAGCTGGAAAACACATACTCTGTTTTGTGAAAATGTCAAGGTTTTACAACTTGCTTTCTTAAAAGAAAAATAAAAAGAGAGATAGAGAGAGAGAGAGAGAAAGCAGGAGAAAAGAAAAATCCCACCTCATCCTATTCAAGACTGTGGAAGATAGCTTGAAGCTGTCTTGGAAGAGACACAGATAACTATTCCATATACATGTCCTATTAAGGACATCACATTTTGAGCCAATAACTATATGTGTATTTCCTTCATTTTGCATCCTCTTAAATTCTAGTCTGAGAAAGGTGCTCTACGAAAATTCAGAGACCACATGACCTCTACTGAGGTCAGGTCTATTCAAGAGGAGCTCACCTCCTCTTCAACATGATTGCTTTAAGTTTACAATTCTAAAACCTGACTAATCAAGGACCAAGCACTCTCTCTTGAATGACGAAAGGAAAGTATTACAAAAATGAGAAAAAAAAATCCATGTTTTATTGCTCACATATAGCTGTTCCTATTATTTACAGTTAATTTTAACATTGGAGAAATGTCTGCGCAGGTGTGATTTTCAGTCTACGGTCTGTGAATTCCTGAGTTCTCAAAATGTTTTCAAAAGGATATTTCTAAAGTTTTCTCTGTTACAAAAGTAACAAAGAAAATCAAAGGTACTATCATGCTAGCGTAGAGTTCATTATAAAACTTTTCATTTCAACTCACTACGCAATGTGTATGGCTCTGTAAATTAAGGTGTAGACTATTAGTCTACATTATAACTCTTGAAAACATACACATACACACACACACTTGCACATATCTGTACATGTGTGTAAATATAAGCAAGTCCAAAATAAATTCAGTTGC
>JAVCKT010013530.1:0-12174 GCA_032273925.1 Rhynchotus rufescens
GGTTTATTACCAATGAAAGGCTGATGGAAGGAATATTTCTGATGCTGAGAAATGGCAAAGAGGTTTCTTCTATAATTAAAATGTGCCGTAACCCTGCAGGAACTTAGAAAAGCCGTGGGATTTGGGACAGGAGAGACTTAACAGCATGACTTGAGTGTTCCTCTGCTGGGGCTGCTGCCTGGCTTTGCTAGGCTGCTTCTCCTGTGCCCTGGTGCAGCCTCCAGGCTTTGCCTTCCCCTCCTCATCACAATTAGTGCTTTTTCTGTTAATGTAATCCCTTTGGTGTTTGAGCAGGTGTCAGTGTCCAGCGGGGTCCCGCGGGCAGGAGGTGCAGCCGCTGTTGCGTGTTTGGGCTGATGAGCCCTGTGCTGCGGGCGGCCACGGGGCTGTGCTGGGGCAAAGCCCAATTTAGCTCCTTCTGCTGGGTTAATGACAGTAATAGAAAGTCAATTTGTAGGCAAGAACAAATTGCCTTTCCTTAGGAGGAGGAGGAGAATTCCTCCCCTGTGTTGCATTATTAAATTTGTAATCTTCTTTTCTAATGCTTTTCAAAAGTGAATATTATCAGGATCTAAAATGCAGATTTTAAATTTATGAGCTGCCTTTTTTTCCTCCCTCAAACTCCACAAGTTCCATAATTTATCTTTTAAGGTGAGCTTCAATAAGGTGGTATATTTTCAATTTTATTCCATTCCAATTCCTTCCTTGCTGCTTCTTCCTGGCCTACCTTACGTGCTCCAAAGATGCTTCAGTTTGGAACATAAACGCTGGGCAGCTCTTCTCCTTCTGCGTTGGGGTTTGTTCTCTGGCCCCGAGAGGCAGCGGAGCCGTCAGGGCCGTGCTGCTCCGCGGGATTTGCCAGCGAGGAGGCTGCCGGGATGCTCTTTTCCCGTTGCCAAGGAAACCCTGATCCCTGAACTCAGGGCTTTGCGCACGGGAGAGGGAGGGAAAGATGCTTCTGCAGCCCTGCCTTGGGGTCTGTGATCCAAGGCTGTGGTGGTTTGGGACTTAAGGCCACTCTCTAAAGCTCAGCTTTAGAATTGCACATGTTGAGTCTGTCCCTCATTGTGTTTTTTTCCATGGTAATTGAAGTAAATGTAAAGATGGAGCCTGTTCCCTAAGCTTTGCCCTGGTGCTGGTGGCACCTGTGGTGTCACTTGGTGCACATGAGCTGCCAGCAAAACTACGAGAGTATTTCCTATAGCAGAGTGAAGCAGTGCCCTGAATGCGGCTCAGAAAGACAAGGAATTGTATCTTAAATTAACTTCTGTGACCTTGACAGTATTTATCCTGAGAAATATCACTGTCAACCCGTTCTTGCCATGTGAGAATACAAATGTAAAACCTGAAAGTGCAGGGGGCAAGAACCAGGTGAGTTATGCAGAGCTGGCGGAATCATAAGCAAATATAATGTACAGTGCCCCGTGCTGGCCTTGCTGCACCCCTGCTGCTGCTGCTAAACCTCGCCTGCATTTTCTATAAAGAGGTTTTGCCATCAAATGCTTTTTTATGTATGGTGGAATTATTTTTCCCCTAAATAGAAATACATACTGCTCTGTAATTCATACTGGATTTTCCTGAGCTGGTAGCACAACCTGCAAAGCTGTCTCTGCATTGGCTTTATCACAAGTATGTGCTTGGTTCTTTTGTGTCCTGTCCCCTTTCCTGCTACCCTGGTGCAGAGAGAAGGATTCTGCAAGATGCTCTGCAGCATTTTACTCATCCCTGCTCCTACAAAATACATTTAGGAATGCTTGGGATGAAAATGGAGTTTTGTTGCCATGTGTGTGTCAGCCATGGGATGGCCACAGCACAAAACTTTTTTAAATGAGGGCCAGCCACTAGATGGGCTGGTGTGCAACTGTTTAACAATGTGAGTGATTAATTCACTGCACTTCCAAGAACTGACTCTTCCTGGTAGTTGAGAACTGCTTAAAGCAGCTCTTGGTGTTGCTCCTCAGACAGGTGAAGCTGCCACGGCGATGGCTTCTGTTCTCTAATCCAAAGTAATCTTTAAACAAGCATGAAGCTCTGGTTGGGTCCCCACATGCTCCATCATCTCCTCTCAGAGATGAAGACCTTGTGTCTAGTTTCTAGCTCTGGCCAACAGGTTTTTCCTCTACTGGAACCATCAATACTTAACAAGCATTGGACTGAATTCCCTAAGCGACTGGAAATCATTTTTTTTTGTTGTTGTTTAACATTTGAGCACTCCTACACAGAGGACAGATGTTGGAGGTAGTAACATCTACCATAGTTGTCTGTGGGTGAGTTTATCACTGGATGGGAGTTTGGGTACATGTCTTCAGGGTCTGGGCTGTGAGAACTTTGCTTGAATTATATATGAATATATATATTTTTCAAAGTAAGCATGAATCACTTATTTTAGGTTACCATTGCAATAGGAGGATTTTTTTTCTTGCTTCTATAAACAGGAAAACGTCTCCTTTGGTGCATCTGCGGTGAGATGAGGTGTTTGCTCAGTGGAGCAGGCGTTTCCTGGCTGTGATTGAGGAACCTTTGTGTGAATTAAAGCAATGTACAGAATTAGAGGGGTAAAAACCCATTCACTTTTATCCTTTTTCCTGGTTGTTTCTTACAGATGTAACCTGAAAGCACCTCCTGGGAAGCCTCATGTAGATGGTTAGACTGGTCAAAGTGGCTAAAATCAGATGCTGAAAGTCTGAATGTGTTTGATGTTTTGGAGAGCAGGCCCCCAGCTTCCCCTCTCCACTTCCACAAGGAATCAGGCAATTAGCTCCCAAATGGGCACAAGTTATTAAACCACATGTGCAATTTGAGTCAGCATCTTGGGAATCCAAACCTTCATTTCCTTAAGGAAAATAAGCTGGAGTAATTACAGTTGCTGCACCGCGGAAGTCAGGCAGTGGCCGCAGGGCTTTGTGCCTGCTGAAGGGAAGGTGGCTCTGTCCTTTTCATTCCTTTTTACACGTGTTTCCTGCAGATGCCTGAGGGTTGGGTGCCTCATTCTGTGATTTGGGACCATTGCAGTTCCTCTCTGCACACAGGGTCCTAACGAAGCTGCTCCCTTCTGAAAGAGCCTTTTGCAGCTCTGTGGGATGAGTGCGAAGGACAGAAAAACTTTGTGCAATTTGGGCTTGTCAGTTGCTTTCCCTGCACTTTCTCCTTACCAGGACTAAGCCTAACCTACCTTAGCTGTGAGTTTGAGGGAGGCAGTTATTTCTTCAGGTTTTATGCAAGAGCCCTGGTGAACTGTGGGCAGGGCAGCTCTTCCATCTGATGCCATCGCCCGCTTAGGATGGTGCTTCCTGGCTGCTTCACTGCTGCAAAGTCACCTCCCTTTCCTGCTCGCAGAAGGCTCAGACTTGTTTGTATTTCAGCTGCTGGACTGTGGTGATGTCCTCAGTTATTAATAGTATTAATAAATGAGGGATAGCAGAACTGGGGCAGGGCGCTCTGCTTCTCCGGTTCTTTAGTTAACAGTTATCCCAACAGTTAACCTGGCTGTTATTGTCATCTGGTCCCCACTAAGAGCAGGGACATGGACCAGCTCTCCCCCATCTTCCTCGTGAGGTGACGAGAGAGCTCTGAGATGAGCCAGCCCAATGCTCTTCACCTCCCAGGCCTTCCCCACACCCAAGTCTTCATGGTTTGTAAGGGTGGAGGAGACTTCTGTACCAAGAAAGCTTTGCCTTAAAGCGTTGCTGGTTGTTAGCACCAAATTGGGCATTTCCAATGCTCAGCTGGAATTCCGGGGGAATAAACATTACAATGCAGTAGTTAATAACACCTGACCCAGATTAGCTGGGCATTAATTAATTAGGCAATTAATTATTGCCTCAGGATGCAAAGTGCTGCTTTCCCCCTTGCTGCTGAAGAACTGGGATGGGGTGGCTGAGATTCAGCTCTGCAGGGATGGCTGGAGCAGAGTCACCTCAAGGCCCTGGGTTGCAGCCCTGTGGTTCCACCAGCAGCCTGCTGAATAATTCAATATTAATAATTGGGTAATAATAACAGCGTGTTTTTGTGGGCATATGGACACTTGGTTTAATCACAGGCTCCTTCCTGCACCGCCTGGCAGATCGGAGGAAGGGAAAGGGGCAGCATGTTCCTTCTCCTTGTAAAAATAAAAATGCAGAGCCAGCCTTCAGACGAAGCTATTTGGATCCTGCTGTCGCAAACAGGATAGAGACACATGGAAAGAATGCTAAGGAGTCAGACGGAGCAGAGCAGTTCCCAGGAAATACTCTGAAAGAAATGAACATTTTTGTAGTGTTACGGTGCTGTAAATTTTTTATGGTGAAAAGCCTAAAATGGTTCTAATTTTTTATAGTTGTTCAAAGTCTCTTTAAAAAGCCATTGACAGTGGAATATGTTTTACCCTTTCATGTCTTAGCTTTCTTTGTCTTTTGTCATTGGAGAGAAAATCTCAAAGTCGCTGTCCTAGCCACGAGTCATGTTGAAAATGACAGAGGATTTTGTTAATTATTTTTAAGTGAAAATTCTGTCCTTCTAAAATATTTTTAAGCAGACTAATGCTGGAAAATGCGAAGCCCCCAACATGCAAGCACTTGATTTTCTTCTACAGAAGTGACGCATTTTAAAATATGAAAATATATTTCAAGCAGATAAGATGTTGAACTGATGGTTTCACCAGTGCTCTGTGTAATCTGCAGTAGGTGATAAGGTTTCCCTGGGAATGGAGGTCAGGTTAAATCCTGGCACAGCTGGATTTAAAAGAAGCTGGAGCCGAGACCAGCCCCGGACTGTGGTTCCCAGGAGCCTGGGCTGCGTTTTGGGCACTAGAAGCAGCTGCAGAGGCTGAGCAGAGATCTGGGCTGCCTGATGCTTGTGCTGCTCCCTCTTCCCTAAACAAAGCTCTGGGGAGGCTTCAAAAACAGGGATCTCTCCCAGAGGCCTCTCTGCACTCCGGGACAAGGATCTGCCTTGGGATGTGCCTGGGAATAGGCTAGGACTGGGAGCCTGGAGCGGTGCCCAGCTCTGCTTGTGGCCCTGGCAGCACCTCTGCTTCCTCCCATTCCAGTAACTGCCTGTGGATCTGCTCTCCAGCAGGTTTCCTTTTCCAGCCTTGTGGCCACATTTAATCTATGTGGATTAAGAATTAACATGTTAAAGTTTCTTCCACCCTTCAGGAGATTTTCTCTTTAATTTGGAAGGCAAGAGCGTGATCTCCTTTGTGCCTGAATCTAGGGCAAGAAAAGCAAGATGAGCGGACTGGTGAGTCCGCAGCCCCTTCCCCTCATTCCGGCCAGGGTAGCGGTGCTGCCACTCGTCCTGGCAGATGGAGAGTTTGGCCTGGCATCAGGGGCTCCCTTGCAGGCTCCACAAGGTCGAGCTCATCTCCTTAAACTGCCTTGTGGTGGGTCAGTCCCATGCAGAGGAGTTTATTCCTTGGGAGCAGCAGCCACCCCTTGGGTGCGGAGTCTGGCCTGCTCCTGCTGTGGGTGCTGGATGCACGAGGCCCCTCGGAGCAGTGCGGTGGCCTTTCTTGTAGAGGCTGGCATTCCTGGAAGAGGGAAGAAGGCTTTTTCCTTTGGATGTGAATGAAGGGACTCTCCTGGGAGACTTGGAGAGGATTTGTAGCATAACCTGTGCTGTAGGGATTCATCATCTGGCAAAATGGGAAAACAGGATCTTTTATTTTAAGCCCATTAGAAAGAACATTGCAGTGACAGAGGTTGAAGTGGAGAAGCTAATGTTCTGGTTCTTTCCCCAGGAAAACATTTGAAGATAAACAAGCGAGTAAGGTGGTCGTGCATCAGCAGGATACCAGCTCTGAAGCTGGGAGCTCTGCTGCATTTGCTGTAAGTCCCAGCCATGCTGCAGAGCCCACGTTGGGTTCGAGGACCCTCCTTCCCACTCTCAGAAGGTGCAGGGTCCCTGACAAGATGGGTAATTGCTGTTTTATATTGTTTGTTCTCAGGCCAAAATTGACCTGTGGTGTCTCTACCCTGAGACAGACCTTCCTGAGGAAGAAAGCCAGAATCGCCTCTCTCTGACCCTAAGAGTGAGGGTAGTTGGCTGCGGAAGATGAAGGGTTTCTCTAGGCCTTATTTGAACCAAGGCTAGTGCAGGCAGAGCAGATAGTTCCAAGCAAATCTCCTTTGCAGGCTGTGAGACCCTGTCTCATCGCAGCCATGTGCTGCTGGTGGCCAGGATGGTGACTTCAATCTGTGTCACCGTCCCTGCTGCTCCTTCCCCATCACCTGTGCTGGTCACCTGAAGATGCTCACTCTGGAGACTGTCTGCTCTTTCGCAGGGGTTGTCCTTTGTGCCCTGCTGGGGTTGCCAGTTCTCCGTGCTGTGGAAGTGCTGCTCTGTACCTGGGCTTTGTTCTGGAGTGAAGCAGGTAAATCACTTGCTGAGGAACCCAGAGGTGAAGCCAGAGAGCAGAATGTGCCCAGCTTCATGTCCTGCAGGATGCATGGATGCAAATTAATCCATGCCACTTGGCTCGGGGACAAAAAGCAGGAGAAATGCAGTCTCTGCCCAGCTTTGGGCTCGTGTTTTATGACAAATGCAAAATGTTGTCTTGCTCAAGGCTTTGCAATAGGAACAAATGGACCTTGAAGGCAAGCACCTCTTCCCACCTCCTGCAAATGCCCTTGTACCCCAAGAGGAGGTTTGGAAAGGAAGAAAAGCAACTGGGTCTCTGGAGCAGCCTGTGCCACCACTGCATCCTGCACTCCTCGTCCCGACACTTCATGTGCTCCGGGAGCCCTTGGTCCATTTAGCAGCCAGGCTAAATGAGTTGAAATTCAGTCAATTTCTAATCTCAGGGTTAAATCGATATCAATTAATTGTAAAGCATGCAAGGGCCCTAGCACATGCATGATGTTGTTTTTTTCTTTTTCCCCCATCTGTGTTAGTAGCATCCAGCAAACTGAACAAGCACACAGAAAGTGAAAGGCAAGAAGCTGGAAGAGGGAGATGCCAGGCACCTAGGCAGGAGTAAAGGAAGCGACAGGAGAGAAGGTAGCTTAAGAATAACTGCAGGAAGGGAGTGCTGCATCCCTCAGCATCATCTGATCACCTATCGTAGGGTAGCTCTGATAGTAATAATTATGTAATTGTGACCTTGCAATGAGCTGTTGCAGAGCTGACGTGGATTTTCAAGACTCCCTGTCCTCTGAGCACAGAGACCTGTCAGGAGCAGAGGGAAAGGGCTTGAGACTTCCACAGAGGCAACATGAAAGGGACTGTGTTTCCTTTGGAGAGAGAAGGGAACGATACGTTTTTTTTATTATACTTTGGTTAATTTTCCCCAAGACTAAGATGCTGTTCCTGGTGACACTTCTGCCACGGAACCTGCATCGTCCTTAAAAACTGCCTTTGAATGCAGCTTCCCCCTGAAAATATCCCCTGTGCACCCACATGGCCGCTTTAACTTGGGGGAGCTTTTGGTTAGTTCATCTGATGTCAATTCTAGTCAGAATTATGGGAAAGATAGTAATGAGATTCAATTAATAAAAAATGAAAGGAGAGGAATATAATTAGTACTAGTCAAGAGAAGGCCTTAGCAAAAATGAGTTTTATTAGAAGCTCTTATTCTGCTTTTCAGCAGAAGCAGGTATGTGGGTAAAAGTGTTAAGTATGTAAAGGTTTTGACCTAGAACAATGTGACCTTAAAGTAATGTTTTGTAATAGTGATAAATGGATTAAGAACTGGCTTCACATATCAAAAACCATTGTCAGGGAAAGCCCCATCAAAGGCAAGGGGCTGTTTTCAAGCCCTGGTGCTGCCCATTGTTTTCATCTGATTTGGGACAAATTTGAATTCAGTCGTACTGTATTCACAGGCCCATTGGCAGATAATAAGTTGCCCTGAGGAGGGAAGAGATGGACAGAGCTGTTTGCACTAGCATTTTCTTGCTCTTTACAATCCTGCAAGGCTCTACTGACAGGAGAGGCAGGGACTGAACAGTGACACTGTTCCGAGAGCAACTCATTGGAGTCCTAGGTGATACAAGCAGAAGATGAGTGCCAGGTGGTTTTTGCCTTTCTCTACATGTTTTTGTACTAAAACAGGCTCTATGCATCTGCTGTGCGTGTTGTCAAAAGGGTGCTTAAAACCCAGGGAGGTCATTAAAGCGATTCAAGGACAAGCAGGGGGGAAAATGCATGAGAAACGTAGCAGCTCGGTCTGTTTAACTTGTCAAAAAGCAGATTGAGAGATGAGTTGATTACGCTGCAGAAGAGCCTCTGTAGTGAGCACACAAAGCAGCCCTTGTTGGGGAGGACATTTAAAAAAAAAAAAAGATGTCTAAAAGCTGACACCAGGCAAACTTAAGGCATCTTCAGATGTCAGGAGTGAAATGAACTGCACAGGCAAATGGCAGATGCATCATCTCTTCATGCTTTCAAATGCCTTTTTAGAAGGTACTTTTGAGCTAAGCATAAACTGTTGGGTTCAACAGAGCATGAACTAGCAAAGTGCAAGTGCTTGCAAACGTGGAGAACTTGGCAAAGGGTCTTCTGGTCCTGTTTGGTTTTTGGAGCTTGATCATCAGAGTAACTGCTCGGGCAAAGAGAAATTCTTCTTCCCAAAGTCATTCTGGAAGAGCCAGATTCTGCTCTTCTGCTGTTCGCACTGCAGGCTTGACTGGCTGCTTAACCTTTGTGGGTTACTGCTTAATTGGAAAAAGTGCACAGAATAAATCTGGCGATGCTGCAGAAAAAGTCAGTACTATTTTTGCTTGTTCCAGCTACTGCTAGCATGATAAAGATTTGCTGGTTGCCACCCTCACAGTGACGTGCCATTTACCCCCTGGATTTACCAAGGGGTGGAAGCACCAGCCTGTTGCCTGGAACGATGTGGCTTTGTACGTATTTATTTTCTTTCAGCATCTTGTCCTTTTCCAGATGTCCAGTTTCTTTGGTCCTGTGCTTCCCTTTCAGTTGAAGTTAAAATCCTTTTTTTTTTTAACATTCTGACTGTGGTTGTGTTTAACTGAAGGACTTAAGTGAAGGGTTAGGAACCTAAATCCCATTTTCTCCAGTTTCCTGGTGCTTATCGTGGTCTGTCATCCCGATGAGCCTTGACTTGCGTGCTGCTTTGGGTGGGACCCCTGCCTTTTTGGCAAAGTAGGTTCATCCCCTTCTGTTCAAGGGAAACTTGCAGCACAAGAGAATGAAGGTGAAAAGGACCAGAGACACTTTCCCATTCCCATCTCTTCATTCAGTTTGTTAGACACAGCAGTTGCTTTGTGTTCCTGCCAGGAAAGGATGAAGGATCCTGCGATCACGGCTCATCCCGGGCAGCCGACCTGCTCTTGTCTGCCAGCTCTTGATTTCTGGAGCCTCTCTGTTACTATTGCTATTTTTCTCCCTTGTAAATGAGAATATCCATGTGTCAGTGAAAAGAATTGGGAATGCTGGAAAACCAGTCGCTTGTAGAAAGGCTGGAAGAAGAGCTGGGAGAAGTCTGGGCTTCTCTGCAGTGACTGGGGAAGCGGGGCCTTCTCAGGAGGCTTTGCTGTTATTGATGTCCGTATTAATATTCTTGCCTGAAGGTTTGTGTTTAGAAAGCACTTGAAAAATATCTGTTTTCTGTTTGTGTAATTTCCTGGTTTATACAGTGTGCCCGATACGTTGCTCTCGGCACACAAACACCACGATTTGTAGTTAACGTTATCCCAGAACATGCATAATATTCCAGCCTGACATCCCTGTGGGACACACGTCCCCGCACAGCGCCGTGTGTGGGGACCTCAACTGGTGCAGAGCCCTGGGGCCAGCGTGTCCGCCCGCCTGGAAGCACGGTGAGACCCCAGGAGAAGGGGCCTCTAGGGCTGAGCTCATGTGAGAGGTCCTGTCCTTGCATGTCCTTGCAGAACGCTCTCGGTGTTATATGAGAAGTAGAAAAAGAAGCATTTTTAAATCTCAGTGTTCTTTTTTTCTCCTCATTCTTTTCACACCAGAAATCAAAGAAAAGTATTTCTAGGTCAAGCAGCCTTCTCCACAAATGACGATGTTCTGCGTATTTTGAGCATGTTCTTACAGATATCTCCTTGTTTCCAAAATAGCTGGTAGAGCCATAATCTCTTCGGTATTTGGGAGTCCTTGAGGGTCCTGGATACTGGGGTCCTGGATACTTGAGACTTACATGACTGGGTCACTTTTCAAGGGATGCTCTTAAAGCTGGTGGGTTTCCAAAAGAGCCTTTACATAGCAGCGTGGCTTTCTCCCATCCATGCTACTGTCTTTTGCAGTCACAACAAAAAGTAAAATAATCCCTAGCAATGTAAGGAAGGATGGTTCAAAGGTCTGTCACTTAAGACCTGATGAGCAGCATCTTCCTTCTCAGAGTGCTGGGTAGCACCTGTGAAGGGATTTAGATATTCTGCTTTGTGCAGTAAGGGTTTAGGTATTCTGGTTTGTGCAGCTGCTAAACTCGTAGCTGACGTTTTTCCAGATGCATGTGCTGTCTCTAGGATGAAATTCGGAGCTTCTTGACACCAGTAAAGGCAATCAATGGTAATGGTGTATATTACATATTCATTATATAACATGGTGGTTCTGAGAAATGCAGACTTCTGGAAAAGAAGGTTTAAAATAGCAGCTACTAATTTCAGAGCCTTTGAAGACTGAACTCAGCAGAAGAGAGAACCCACTTAATTCCCTTTTGGGCTGTGCTGAGGGTATGTGTGAAAGGACCCGTCTTCTCTGGGGAGTTTTCCAGGAAGGACTTCCAGGGTGACCTGCAACAAGGAATGTTTTGGCTGTACCTCAGTATTTCCTATCCAGACACATCTAATGCCATTTGGACTTCCCTTTCTAATGCTTTGAAGCTGGTCAGGAATTACAGTTTATTGCTGCTCCTCCCAATGTGAGAGAGCAGAATTTAGGAAGCATTAAGGGCACAGCTGAGTTTGCCCCTTCAGCTCTGCCCACGGTCCTGCTGCTGTGTCCAGCCTGGGCAGCCCCACAAGTGGGGTCTGCTTGTGGGCCTGTGTGGGTCTGTGCTCAGTGCATAATTGACTGATGGAAATACTTTAAAGTAACTCAAGTGGGGGATATATTCTGTGTAGCTGCTGGGCGCCAGCTTGTTGGATCACCAGGTGTGCTCCAAAGGTGATGGAGCTGTTGAAGTGCAATGTGACGGCCACATTCCCTGGCTGATCTTCTAAACGGCCTCCTTTGCTCCTTGACCCTGTTATTCCCAAGGGAACAATGACTGAGGGCCTTTTCTCTGTTTCTCTTCATAGATGGGGATGGTCGGAGACTCAAAGGAGCCATCCAGAGGAGCACGGAAACGGGCCTGGCCGTCGAGATGCCCAGCCGGACC
This sequence comes from Rhynchotus rufescens, assembly GCA_032273925.1. Classification (NCBI taxonomy): domain Eukaryota; kingdom Metazoa; phylum Chordata; class Aves; order Tinamiformes; family Tinamidae; genus Rhynchotus; species Rhynchotus rufescens. The sequence goes on from JAVCKT010013530.1 coordinate 11,291, forward strand.
GTGCGCCAGGCCAGCCACGAGTCCATCGAGGACAGCATGAACAGCTACGGATCAGAGGGAAAGTAAGTCACCGGGCTGGGTAATCACTTGGGGGCTGCTCTGCTCTTGTTACACCTATTAATTTTCCTCCAGCACGATAGATGCTGTGGGTTTTTTGGACTTATCTGTGCTGTAGGTGTGCTGCCCATTCAATTAGAGCAGAGCAGATCTCTCTGCATAGCTGACACATACTTCAGCTGTTTATGTACCTTTTTTTCTTACTGTCCTCATTATTTCGAGCTGAAGCAGATACCCATTACTTTTAACAGCTCTGCCTTCAGAAGAGTAGTTCAGGGTGAATAGCTGAGGATCATTACTGGCAATAAATTATAAACCAGGGGCCTTTGGCGTGTTGCACAAAAGCTGCCCGTCTCCTCTCTTCTAACCTTTTGGACAAAAAATGTGCTGAGGCAATGAGATGAAAGGATACAAGTAGCAAAATGCTGATATTAATACCAGAATGTGTATTTAGAAGCCTCTGTGTTTTGTTAGGAAGCTGTTTTTCCCTTTTGCCTGAGTTAGTATTTTCAAGTAATGTATTTTTTTTAAATTTTTGGCCCTAAGAACAATTATAGCACATTTTGTGTATAGGCTTTGCACTTGAATGCAGTGTACAGGAGCCTAAATCCAAACTTCTGGTCTGACTTGGCTTGAATTATGCTTTTTGTGTTCCCATTACTTGAAGCAATACATGGAGAATATTATTGCCTTATTGAGGTGACTGTTCATGGAAATCTCTTGGGGGAAGGAGGAACATATTGAAAAAGGGAACAGAGGGGATTATATATCAATAGATGCTGTCCTTATACATTTGAAGCCAATATATTTGTATACCTAAGTCATGT
>JAVCKT010013533.1:0-28196 GCA_032273925.1 Rhynchotus rufescens
AATTTTTTTAATGTTACCAATGTGTTGCATTAAACTAGCAGCTGAGAGGTTACCTGTGCAACTTAAAGAAAAAAAATGAAAAAAAAAAAAAACAAAAAAAAAGGAAAAAGAAAAAAAAAAAGAAAAAAGGAAAGGAAAAAGAAAAAAAAAGAGAAAAAAGTTTGTCTAAATTGTATTTAAAAAGATTGTAAGTAGCATTTACATTTATTCAATAACATTAGCATACTATGCTGGGTTTCTGTACCAGAAATGGCCAGTTAATGTAAAAATGTATGTTATTTCTGCTTAAATTCATTTAATTCTTCTTTTTTTTTTTTTAAATAAAGGTGCAGCATCTTCTAAACACTTTCAGTTTTATCAGCTTTTTTTGTGAGGGGATGCTGCATTCTCAGACTTTTATAGTTTTAGATTCTGTATGATGTGGTATTGTATTTTCCATCCACTGTAGGGTAAAGTAAAGGCATTCTTTGCAGACACCTATGCCATTGTTTGGAAACATTCAGATAAAAAGTATTGGTATACTTAAAAAAATAAATAAAAAAAAAAACTCTACATTTTATTTTTGGACAAGCTAGTAATATAAGCTTGTTTGAAAAGTTAATTTGATAGGTTTTTTAAATGAATCATGAAGCTGAAAATAAATTTTTAGGTATGTTGGTGCTTAGTAGATTTAATAACTATTTTAAAAAGAAGCGTGAATTTAGTAAAATACTTTTTGTTTGTTTTATTTTTTTTTTTCACTATGCATGTGTAAATGTTTGTAATCTGGCTTTTTCCTCCCCCCTTCTCCAGTGGTATAAAGAATTGTGCCGCTTTAATTTTTTTTTTCCGGTAAAACTTTTGGTACATTATTTGATGTTTACATTAAAATGTGACATTATACAAGGAAATTCAGATATTTTGCTAACTGTTTTGTTTGAGGAACATCATTAAAGAAGAGATTTAATGTTTGTCAAAGCTGCATCCAAATTAATCTAAATCTGTGCGGGATAATGGCTTTCAGGTTGTTAAGTAGATGAGTTCTGCCAAGTTCTCCACAAACCTGGCCCTTTACATGCTAAAGATAATATTAAAAAAAAATGAAAAAAGAAAATCTATGGAGTATGTAAAAATTAAACAAGTGTGAGTGGAGACTCGGAAGATAAATGTTGTCCTTAAAGGACTCTGCTCTTGCACACTCTTCATACTTCTGCAGCTGGGGATTTAGAGAAGGGGGGTTTTGTATAGTTTCTCCAGAAAAGTAGTCCTCCTTTTACACTTGAAGAGATAACTTTAAATCCGGGAAATATTTAATTTTTACTGGGTCTGTGCCGGGTGTATTTACAATGTTCCTCCATTTATTACATGCAAGAATTTAAAATTTTAGAGCTGTGTGGGGTGATTTTCGATCTGTACAGCTGTCCATGGGGTACCTTACTAATGTGCAGTGGCTGCTGCTGTATTCAATCAGATTTTTGCTCTGGTTACAATCAGTTTTTCTGCATTTGGCTTCATGTTGTGAGATAAGGGTCTTTGCATAATAAGGTTGATTTAAACTCAGTACACTGCAGAGGTTTGCATATAATTTTTTTATTATAAATCTTTGCTGGTTCATGGTTCAGAAACGTATCTGAAAAACAATTTTTTTTTCTTTTTTTTCTTTTTTTTTTTTTTGCTGTGAAGAAAAAGATGCATAACTGGTTAATTTATTTCCTAATGTTTAAACCAAACGAGAGATGCTGGGGGAGGAGAAAGCCCCTGCCAGGTACCGCTTAGCACTTCAGCATCGCATCTAGAGCACCCAAAAGGAGCAAAGGCCAAAGTCTGCGAGCCGGGAGCGAGCGAAAACCCCACGTAGCTCGAGGGGGTTTCGCTGGGGGCTGCAGAAACAAGGAGGTTTCTTGGCAAGGGCCGGGCGAGCCGCGGGAAGGGTGCGCGAGGCTGGCGCCAAGGGGCAGGCAGGGCTCAAACGCATTCACCTCGCCGAGTTGGCATTGTAATTTCAGGGGTTTCAAAATCACTCATTTATATGGAGCAGTCTTTTGATTCTGTTCACCATATTTGAATATTAAACTAATAAACGTCACTTGTTAATTTACTGCTATCTGTGAATTAGTTAAGGGGAAGATGGTCACACTTCTTCACTATTTATTCTCACTGTCTCACACTGGCGTTTTGTCTACGGTGGCAATGTTATGGATAAAGTGGCTTTGTTATTTTTCCTCCTCTGAACTTGTATTTTCTGTTATATAACTTTATAAAAAATTTCCCGTGGGTTTTGGTTATAAATTTTCATAAGTGCTCTCACCCAGGAGTGTGAGGAGAGCACGGTGGAGCTCTGCTAAATATCAACTTTGGACATGTTTGGGATGAATCACTTTCAGTTCGTGAAGTTAATATATTTTTCCAAAAGATTATTTGTTTTAAAATGCCTTGTCTGGCCCATATATGTCATGTATATAGCCCTGAGTGGAATCTTTTCTTTTTAAAACAAATTGCCTAAGTTTTACTGGCGTCAGAGCTGCCTGAAAAAACCTGAGCCATAAACTCACCCGGGGCCTCATCCGACGCTTATTGCAATTAAGTTAAACCTTGTAGATGGCTCCGGTGGGCCTGGGCTCCACGTATATATGGAGCAGCTGCAGTTATGGTGAAAATTTTAAATTATGAGTTTAGATTTTTCTTCTCGGGAGATTACGCATGGAGGCTTGGGCCTTTTTGCCAGTTGAATATTTGACTTAATGGTCTTTTTTTATAGTCCAAATACCGTGCTTTAAAGTTAATAAAATGAAAAGAATCCCATGTTTTCTATTCGGGAATAAACACTGCTGTTTTGGGGAGCTTTAAATGACCGGGTAATCCAGACTAATAACTGGAAAGTTTGTCCTGAGTATCAGGAGTGAGTTCTGATTTCATTCCCTGTAATTTCACTTTTTCACGGGGAACACCGGGATGGTCACTCTTGCCTTGGGATATTAATGTTGGAGCTGATGATTATTTTTTAAATTACAACTAATAAGTGGAGCCCCTGCCCTTTGAGAAGCTTTGCAAGGAATTCTTCCCAGGCCGGGAACTTCCAGACATGGCGGTGCCTGTGTCGGAAGTGTCGGAATCCTGTGTCGGAGCCGCCGCTCGCCCGGTTGCTCTGTCACACGCTGCCGGCCCTGGCCCTGCCGCTGCCCTTGGTGGAGCCCACGAGGGGCCTCGATGCTCCTCTTGGCAAAACCTTGTGTTTTGGGGGCACTTCCCCTTCCCGCGCTGTCTCAGGCCCCTCTTCACCCTTTAGTCAGCGCCCCTCTCCCTTGGCTGTTTCCAGCACACAAACAATAAATGTCCCTTATGCACCAAAGCCGGCCGAGTCGGAATCCAAACCCTTTCATGCACGTTCATCCTCAAAGTTGCCATTAATATATATTGTACTGCAGCCCGGGGGCTGCTTGGTGCTTTCAGCAGTTCTTCGGTCCCGTGTTTCCCGAGGTCTGTGTTTTACGCCGGGACCGACGCTCCGATTCCTGTGTGTAACGTCTCCGAGATGAGCGCGACTGAGAGCAGTAAGTGTCTCTGCAAACGTGCCCTTTAGAGCAAACCCCAGGGTAACAGAATCCCAATGTTTCCAAAGCACGGGCCCTGCGCTTTATGCACTGCCGATATCATCCTTCAACTCATTTTATTTGTATCATTAGCTTTATATTCTCTGTTTTTTCCTAGAAAACGGCCGCCAGTTAGTTAGCTTGTCAGGCCTGATGGTGTGATGATCTATGGTGCCTCTAAAAATTTGCACATCGTTTTCCTTGACATGAAATACGGGCTATTTCTCTTGGTGGAGGATATCTGCTCCGGTGTTTTTTTTGTTGGCTGTGCCAGGGAGCGATGATTGAATCTCTCCAAGTTCTTTTATTCTGGAAAAGTGAATGCAGTGGAAAAGGCAGCTGAATTTGGTGTTTGTAACAGCTTCAGCTGAGAAACGTTGAGAAGTTCTTCTGCTTCGTTAGGATTTAATATATTCTTCTGATGAACTACCGAAAGCGCTCGGAGATCTGAGTTACCCTGCGCTAGTTAAAGATGTCAGTCTGGTTTTTAAGGGATTTTTTCTGTATTGAAGGGCAAGCGCCTTCACAAGGGACCTGCTGCAAAGTCACCCCTGTCTCCTCAGGGCCGCTGGTGACAGTGGCACAAAGCAGCACCCTGGGCTCCAACCTGCCCTGCGCTGCCCTGCCCACAGGGGAAAGGAAAAGGGGGCTGGAGCCCTGCTCTGAACCAGCGCCTCGTGCTCAAATTCATTAACAGGAAAGTAGGCCAGAAATCAGCGTTTGTGCCTCTCTCAGCACTTCTTTGCAGAACGTGGAAGAAGGGCTCGCTTTGTAGCTCGGCGCGGCGCCGCTGCGACGCTCCCATTGATATTCAGCAGCTGCGCCGCGGCCGGGCGGCGCTTCCACGCGCCGCGACCCACCGAGAGTGCGAATGACTTGGGAGGATTCACGTGGATGCTTCCCGGGGTGGGGAGGGCAGCTCCTGGTTCAGTGCAGCCTCATGGTCCGTATGGTCGTGATTTATATGGTCTCATGGTTTATGTGTGTGTATATATGTGTGTGTGTGTATATATATATATATATATATTTTTTTTTTTTTTTAAAGTTGTACTGGCCCACCACCAAGGGCTGAAATTTAGTTTACACGCAGTTTCAAATGAGATTTCTTTTGTAAACAGTTTCTACCCCCTGCTCACGTCCCTGGCACGTTAATTGCTGGCTGCAGCACCAGGCCCGAGGTTCCCATGTTGCGCTCCAAGGTCCTGGAGGCCGCCGGCTCTCCATGGGGCTGAGCCTTTGCAGCGGGCTGCTCTCAAGAGCTGCGGAGCTCCGTGCAGATTAGAGGAATGGGCGAAAAAAGGATGGAAGGAGCCTCTAAGGCTGCTGGTAAGCGGCCTCCCTGCTTACGGGTGTCAGGTCGGGATTGGGACACAGCTGGCAGCCGTGGTGCCACCCGGCATCCGATGCCTTCGCTCGCTAAACCGGCCCTTTTGTTCCCCAGGGCTGCTCGTCTGGCACCTTCTGCACATTAAGTTCACACAAATGCAGCGTTTTAAAAATAAAGGGAGCAGCCTCGCTCCCAAGAGCCGACCTCAGTCTTCCACAACAGGAGGGTTTAACATCTCCTGTGCCTTGGTGCTGGGGTTTCAGCGTGGCGGGTGGCGAGTGCCCTGGTCGTCAGTGACCAACCCCTGCCATTTGAGCGGAAATCTCAGCCTGTTGCACCTTGTATTCTTCCTGCCCTCGTATAAAAGCCAGTTTCTTTTATTAACTGCCTTGAAACGCATTAGGAGCAACCTGGCAGGCGCTGCGGGTACGGCGGAGCGTGGCGGCCGCAGGAGGTGGCTGTGCCACCCGGAATACCAATAACCGCCATAGGGGCCCATTCACTGCCGAGGCCTCCCTTAGGCCCAAGGCCTTGCCGGGCCCAAGGCCTAGCTGGGCCTAAGGCCTCATTGGGCCCAAAGCCTCGCTGTGCTGAGCAGGGCTTTCTCTCTCACACGTGAGCAAGTAAGCACCGGGAAGCCACAAAAGCCCTGGCTCCGGCCCAAGCCCTTTACTTGGGCGATGGTTTTGGCCCGTGGACGTGTGCTGGCAAAGCGAGGCCTTCCCTGCCCGTTTAGCTAAAATACGTTCTTGCTAGTGAATACGGGGCATAATTGGCCTTGTCACTAACGGGAATAAACAGCTTCTTGGCTGGGCAGGAGCTGGCCTGTCAGGATAAGAAACAACCTCGAGGTGACTGTTTTTCCCGCTGAGGAAGCCTTGCAAGAAGCAGCTGGTGCACGGAAAAGCGCGTGCACAAACGGCCTTCCTGGGGACATCCCAGCAGCGCTGGAGGCCGGAGCCTCCCTAACCGTGTCCATGCGGCCCGGCGGGAACGCTGCCTCCCCGGGAGGCCGGAGCTGCGGCACCCCGGGCCTCCGCGGCGAGGCCGCCTTGCTGGGGAAGGCTGCGCTGGGCACGCGCTCGGAAACCAACCTCTGTTTTCCTCACACAATGAAAATGCAAATTGGCATCGTCAGCTCTGTATCCAAAAATAAGATTTCAAACCCATTTAACGTTTCACAATGGGTCGGTGGCAAGGCCAAGACTTCCCCTTATCTCTCATTATGAGGGAGGTCTGCAGAACTCCCTAGTTTATGCTTAGAGCTCAGCCCCAGTGAAGGCCAAAGTTTATAACGCACACGTGATTGCCAGTGCATTTCGACTTCAAAGAGCTAGAAAAATCTCAGTGCTTTTGCATTGCATAAAAGCCCTGTGTTCTCACTGCCATTTTACTGATGGGAAAATTGAGACGTGCGACTGAGGAGCCGCTTGTCTCGCAGGGAGGCTCCGCTGGCTGCTGCCCCAAGCGCTCGGTCTGGCCCCAGCAGGGCTGTAGACAGGCCTCAGTTCTGCACGCCGGGATTGCTAGCAAGAAATGCTCCTTAATTGCTTTGAGTGTTTGAACAGCAAAATGTCACAATTCCACATTTCTTCCAAATGACGTGGATTTTTTCTGCTCTGAATTCTTTTGGCTTTAAAAATGCAAATAGTTGGTGTTAGTCAATGAAGGAAAGAGCACTTCTGTTTCCTTTTCTCCCCTTTTTTAAATTACTCAGACATAAAAGGAAGGCGTTCTCCTCCTTGGAAAGAAATTACAAAATTGCTGGAGGAATTCTACAAATGCAACTACAAACAAACAAACAAGACAAGCTAGAATGAAAAATCTTTCCTTCCAACACCCTCCTTCCACGGCAGCTCGTGTGACTTTGTCTTTGGTGACGGGAACCACTGAGAAAACAATTGCTAATATTGTGAGCAAAACGAGCGCCTGGCTATTGCCTGAGCTGCCTTGTCTTTATTTCTCTCCCCTCTGTGTCTTTTCTTAGGTTAAAATGAGGAGTGTGGAGGGTCCCCTCCTGCTGCCACGTGGGCTCCTGGGCAGGGAGTTCATTCACAAGGACCAAGTGAGAGCTGCGTGCCGTGAACGCCCCCCGGAATTGCACTGTAATCCAGATCCGGCGGAATGTGATGGGCGACGTGATTCATCCATCAAAATCATCTTGCGGAAAATCACACTTCTGGAGGATTATGCTTTTTATTAAAAGAAAATATAATTAGTGTTCAGTACTTCTTGGCTTTGCCATCAAAGTTTAAGCGTTAAGAATGGAAATTAAGCTTTTTTTTCTCCCCCCTTAATTTAAAAGGGTAGAACCACAAGGTGTAAATTTCGGCTGTTTTTTTATCCCAAAGGCAAAGTCTGGTTTTATTTCAATACTGTGAACAGGTAGATCAGTGCAAGGATCTCCAGCTTATCCCAGGCTCGCACAGGAGTGTGGTACAAATAGGGAAACAGACTCGCCAGGGAGCTAGAGCTTCTCACTGGCTCTGACCAAGCCAGGAATAAACCCGATATCCCCCTTCCACTGCTCTGTAGCCTCCCCACGCTCTGTACTTTCTCCCTAAGGCTGCTGTCCTCGCCGTGCATGTGCTCGCGTCGGCACAACCGCAGATCCCCTCCCTCCGCTTCCAGCAGGGTGAAAGTACCAAGTGCAGCAGAGCAGAGTGACGTTTGCTCGTGCCCCACGCTGCTGTGGTCAAAGCTCCTCTCTTAGAAAAAAAAAAAAAAAAAAAGAAAGTAATAATTGTAATTGGATTGGTTCAGTAATGACTTAGTTAATGGAGTGTCAGGGCACATGGTACAATGGTATCCATACATTTTTAAAAATATATATTTTTTCCAAATGCTGTTTTTTTAAGCAAGGGTGGGTGATGGGGACATTAGTGCTCTGGTTCTGCATCCATACAGGTCTCCCAGGGGTTCTGCGGGAAGCGAGGCAAGGCGATGAGGAGGAGAACAATTCCACAAATGAAGAGCAGGACGAAGGAGGCGCAGGCACAGGCGAAAGACCACGAGTAACTGTACTCAATCCAGACTGTCTCCTCACTGTCAATCATCCTTTTCACAGATTGTCTCATGACTTCAACAGAGATGATGATGCAGAGACCTGAAGGAAGATGAGAGCACTGGGTTGAACAACCAGCTGTCAATTCTACATCCTTAATTACCCACTTTATCAGCCTTTTTGCATAGCAAAATTGCAGTGAGCTTCACAGGTGAGTCATTGGCATTAATATTTGAAGAACCAACAATAACAGCTGCTCTCTCTCTACAATCATTTGGGCCATGTATGTTGATTGATACCTTCTAGGAAAACTGTAGGCTTGGAGCTCTGCATTTTCTTATGAACTGAGGGCAAGTATTCCAGCACCGAGCTTCTCCTACCTGCAAAGGTGTAGAACATGGAAGCTGGTTTCAGCAGATAGTCGCTCTTTTTCCTGAAGGAGAAGAGGATGCAGATTGTGCCGATGATGGCAAAGCCAACGCTGAAGATGGCAATGGCTGCAGCTGAAATGCTGTATTCTGCCAAAACAAAGACCCCAAAAGAGTAAATGGCTGCACATTTTGAAAATAGGCTGCTCTGGGCTATTTCTAATCTAGATCTGTGTTATAGGAGCTCTGTGAGGCCCCAATGTGGTGCCAGTGTTGTACCAATCCAGAAAGACAGTTGGAAGCTCCGTTGGGCTCCAAATCAGAGCCACCAAACCCAGACCAAGCAGGAGGCCAGGGGTGGAGTGTTTCTGTAGCCTTTCTGTTTTTCTAAAACAATAATTTCCAGTTGTCTAAAAACTCAGCTCCCCAAGGACAGAGGATTAAACCTTCCCTAAAATGCCCTCTCTTTGGATAAGCCTGCCAGGATATGCACTAAGCAATTCACCCGGCGACGTTCACTGAAGGGTGGGGAAAGATTGCATATTGAATAATTCAGACTTTCGTTTACATATTGCATTTGTTTTCAGATTAGTTTAATATTTAACACATGTAGCCATGCGTGAACATCACAGTGCCTGATGATATTTGCCGTTCAAACCATTAAAAAAAATATATCTTCTAGGCAAAATCAGGAAGGATCTTTTGCCTGATACTAATTAGCTCCCATCAACATGGAGCTATTTCTGTGAAAGCATATTACTCTTTCTCCTCTTTACTTTCCTACCACTATCTTATTATAATTTTCTTAATATTTTTCTCTTTGGTTTTCTTTACTATGTCTTAGAAATGCCTGAAAGAGTTAGTTTTGATATAAAAACCTTTTGCTACGGCCTTGGCTTTTTCTTTTGCTTCAGAGAAAAGAAGCTATTTTCAAATTTCTTCTGACATGGCCAAGAAATCACTGGATACAATTTTAATATCAGATGGATAGATCTAACAGTACATAAATAAACAAAAGCAGGTAGCTTGGATATATGCTCTTATACTCATTTAAAATTCACAACCTTTCCTGCCTTGGGAAATTGCTTCTTTAGAAGTCTTGTGCTGCCAGGTTTTCCATCGTTTTTATTTCCAGTGGAAGCAGAGCAGATTGTTTAATATGTGTAATGTAATTGTCAATTCATTTACTCCACTAAAATACATCGTGTGGCAAACTATAAAGGAATTTGTCCTCAAGGAGAGGGCAAGAAAGAGAGAAAAGCACATTATATTAGTGCTAAAAAATATTTGGATTTAGCAGGGGCTGATTAGAAATAAGTAATTTGTCTGTAAAAGACTATTTTCAAGATCCATGCTGGGTAAACACTGTGTCTTTACAGAATAACCCTTCCTTCCTGCCACTGATTGCTCTGGTTTTTATGTGAATTTCTTGAAAAATCAGTATCAAGCATAACATTCCTAATGGTCTTCCCAGAGTCTCTGTACTTCGTTTCAGGGTCAAGACTCTGCTCGGGGATATGATTTATTTATTTAGATATTATCAACGTCCTCTTCCTTCGATGGCAAAAGTTTAGAGTGTAGCAGATAATGCCAATGCTGTGAATGTCATTTTTTCATGATGAAAAGACTTCTTCGGTTTTGATGTGTCCTGGTATTGTTCCATATTTGTGAGACAACTTTGAATGAGGTCACATTTAAGACTGGAGGAAACTCATGTATATTATTCTTCCCAGGAAGAATATTTGACCTCCTCTTTGACCTCATTCAAAGCCCAGCTGACATTTATAACTAGTTGAAATTCCTTCACTGATTTCAATGGAATTGGGACCGACTCTTATTTTGGGGACTGGAGACCCCTTTACATTAGGTATTCTGTGCACCCAGCTCATGCAGTGTTAAGAAATGTTTCAGGCTCCATCCTTACCTTTCTGGGTGGTTACTTCAAATATCTCGGAGCTCTCTCCTGGAGTGAAGTGCTTAAAGTAGGAGCAGTTGCTTTCTGCAGAACAAAGGGACATTTAATTTTGTGAGTAATTTTGCGTTTTTTATTGACATGTCAGGCTTGAAACACTCTTAATGTACAGCCTGAGGGCATCTTGGGCCATTGCAGATGTCCAGCAAACTCTCCTTTCCAGAATGAAGGTGGCAATGAGGTATCTCCAGTCAGGTTTTAGGTCCCAGTTTATCCAAACAGCTCATGAGGTCTATTGCCAGGCTGGAAGGATCCAAGAGCTCGTCCTCGAGAGCCTTTCCCATAACACAGGAAACAAATAGGGGCAAAAAGACGGGGATGTACCATGTCAGTCACGTTCTAACCTGCTAGGGGAGTGGAAGGGATGAGAAATCATGGGAAATCACTGAGAAATGTGAGCAGGACCTGCGGGTTTGGGGGCAGAGGAGCGGCGCTTGCAGGGCCGGCTGTCGGTGGTGCTGGCAAGGTTGGAGCCACCTCTGCTACCTTCTGGAGGCTGCTCCCTCCGAGAGCTTTGCACGCGGACTGCGTTTCTATTTCAGGCATGAATTACAGATAATTTTTCTCGCTCTGCCTTGGCTGCTCCTCCGTGGCTGTATTTCCTAGTAATGAGACGCCGCGTGCCCGCAGCTGAGTTAGCAGCTCAGCTTGCTGCCTCTCCAGCTGCCTCTGCCAACCGCGCTGCGTGAGCATCGCCCCATATGGGCCCGCATGGGCCGTGCCGGGCTTGGCTGTGCCAAACGCGGGCTCCAAAAAGGGAGCATCGAGTGTCCCTGGCCCTCCCTTCTCCAGCTGCTGTCCCTCACTGCGGGACGCTGCGAGCGAAGAAGTGTCCCGGGAAAGTTGGCTGCTTGGGGACACGGCGCTGCAGGTCACCGCGTGCAGCGCCACAAAGCCCCTGACATTTCCCTCTCATCCAGTCTTTTTCTTCTGGTTGTCAGATGCCTGGCACCAGCTATCAAAAGCTGCAAGGAAAGACTGTGAAAGGAAGGAAAGGCTAATTAAAGCCACCCAAGTCAAGGGCAAATAGGATACTGTGCAACCTGACTTCAGCAGAGTTAGCTGCCATCAGGCCAGGCTATTAAATTAATTTGATAAGATAGTAGAGCCAGATAATGGGAGCCTAATGGACTTCCTCTATCTGGACGCTGTGTGAGCACGGGGCCAGATAGCAGGGTATTTGTAGAGGGCTCGTACGTTGAATAAGGATCATGATTGTGGGCAGGGGGGTAAGGAGTGGGGGGAAGCTTCTAGCTGAGTCCCTCAAAGGCACCGCTTGGCCATGGTGGAGTTTTTACTCTGCAGAGTAAAATTAAGCAAGCGAGGACATGAGCTTAGTGTCAAAAATACATTGGAAATGCAGGTGGAAATAAAGAGCAGGCAGGAGAAATGCTAAAAGTTACCCCTTTAGTTAGGGGTACAAGAACAAGCAGTTGTAAGCTGATCAGGATGGTCTTGAGGCTGGAAATTAGAGGAAAGACGTTTCTCCAGGTCTGCAGAAGCACCAGCAGCACTGCGAGGTGCATCCCTGCACGTCCCCAACGAGATACTGCTTCCAGCTGAGGCGTCGGAGCGCGGTGAGGAGGGGTCTGTGGAGGAGCTACTGATTTTAAGCTTTGGCAGCAGTTGTGTTTGGATGCAGCATGTTCCCACTATATATAACCTACTTAATGGAAGGCTGGAAGAGGGTGCGGAGCTGTGGGAACAATTGCTTGGAATTTGGCTGGAATTGTGCCGTCCCAGAGGTGGCACGAGCAGCGCCCTGATTGAGCTATTCTGCTGTGCAGGCGCTTGAGAGGGCACGTTCAGCACCCGTGTCTGCACCCTGCGCATCAGCCTGCGGGGACGGGGAGGGCGGCCAAGCCTGCATGGAATACACCCGCTTGTTGCCATCAGCATCTCCTGATAACGGAGTTAGGGGACTTTCGGGAATCCCTGGGAATACATCTAGGGGACCAAGTATGCTCCGTGTCGCAGCCAGCACAGTATCCAGGCTGGGATGTGCTGCTCCAGTGCCAGAACGTTGCCGTGATGCCCCCATGGGGACACGAGCAGGTGTCCCCTGCAGGGACTGTGCAGGGTCCCCTGCATGGCCATTAATGGGACCTCTGAGGAAACAATTCCTCCTATGAAAACATTGTCTACTTAAGGAGATAAATTCTAGTGGCAACCTGTTGGGTTCTTTTGTTTCTCCTGATACGTAAATGGTAGATTTTAGAGTTACTTATTCAAGAAGATTTATCTTCTCTCTCCAGAGAGATAGATGATTCTAAAGCAGCATTTTGGGACCCATTAGAGGCAGATTCCTCTGAGACGTTTTTATCTGCTTTTATAAGCTGACTCATGTTGCATTCCCAGGTTCTCTTTTGTCTGCAGCTAGGTGAATGGTAGTTCTGTTCTGGCGTCTCCTGACCAGTTCTTTATTATCTCTGCAAATGATTGGGGCAAATGTGTTTGAACTCAAACACCTACAAATAAAACTGCAAATGATGAGCCCAAGAGAGCAACACATCCCTGAGTAGGTAGAGCTTCAGCAGCCACAGATCTTTGCCAATAATCTGGTGATAGAGGCTGGTTCAGGGGACCATTGACTCCTGTGCTAAAAGGGAGTGAGATGGGATGAAGCTGAGAGACTTCATTTTGAATTCGTTGGTTTGGCTTCTAATTAGTTCTGCAGAGAGAAAAGCATAAGCTGAAAGGACTCCCCAAGGGTGCTGACTGTACAAGGCCGGTGGTCAAACCTGTGCTCGTAAGCCCTTGCAGAGACTGGCTCATCTGCAGGAGAGGCTGGTTTGGAGTGGTGGCTTAAAGCATAGCTCTCGAAAGATGTGAAAAATGGGGTGATCACATAACGGAGTTCACTTTTGCAAGGTAGTCATGTTGGTAAATGCAGTTTCTGCAGGTGAATAAAGCCAGGTTGTTGTTTTGGGTGAAATGATATCTTCTTCTCAGCTTAAAGACACTTTGGTGCTCCCCTAAAATGGGAATATTTGTATCAACAAAGTCAGCTCTTAGAACTGAGGGACTTCAAGCCCTCGTGGGGGCATCATGAATTTAGACAACAGCCTGTTTTGTGTTGTACCACACTTACAGAGTGTCTGTGTTTTAAAATGGACTTTATAGTGGCTGAAAACTTTATGACAGTCTTGGTTTCTCTCCACCCCTAAATGACTAATCTCTGTCCTGGTGTCACCTCATGTGCTAGTAGGCCCAGTCCAGAGGCTCTGAAGTCCTGAAGGCGAGTTTGAACTCAAAGGACAAGTGTGTTTCATCAGACCCTCTCCTCCCTGTTCCTGGTCACCTTCACTTAGAGCTCTCCTAACCCATTCCCTTCAAGTCCATGATACATAGATGACTTCTATGAGCAGGGAAATGGGATAATTCATCTTTCCTCTGTTCCCGTAGATCCAGTCCCACAGGCAGCCTGAGGGCAGCTACAGCAGCCACAAGATGAAGCAACAACACAAGTGCCAGGAGGTAAGGCTGAGTCTCTGGGTGCTATGATGTGGAGTCCTCCAGGAGGAAGGAAGGTTAGAGAAGCAGACGTTTGGGGCATGGAAATTTTAAGGGGTGTCAGCCACCATCTATCAACATGGGGTAGAGGTTGGAGTAAGGCTCACTCTTGGTCCTGAGAAGGTTGCTAGCTTTCGTGTGGCATGTTGGATGGTGAGAAAGAGCTGGATGAGGAATGCTCTTAATTTGACTTGTCACTTGTATTAATCTTGAGGGACAGGACTTACTACCACATTTAGAGGAGGCTTTTTGAAGATTCAAGTAGCAGAGGGGTCTAGACTTTGATTTTCCACTTGGCCAGGGAAAGCCAGAGAAAGAGCTTTGAAACACACAGAGATGGTAGGTCTGAATAATTGAACTTCATAGTAGTCTGGCAGGGTCTCTTGTATGCATGGGTATGAGACACCCTGCTGATTACACCATTTGCTCTCATTCTTTCCCAATCGAACTTGAGTGGCCTAAATTCAGATCCACCTATTTAAGAGGAACAATTTTAGCTGCTTGTGGCAGACACCGGCAGCACCTGTGCTACCCAACTTGCAGGTGCGCCAGAGCACACTTTGCATGAGGACACCTACATTGGAGTTAAAGATTGGCAGAGATGAAGGACTCTGTTCCACCCCCTAGTAAATGACTCCAATAATCCATTGATCACAGTTAAAAATGTCCCTGTATTAATCTGTACTTGCCCAGTTTTAATGTCACCTCCCTGATATTTTTATTCCTCACAGCAGCATGCCAAACCCTTTTCCAATTTGTCAACAGCCAAGAGTGTTGTTAAATTTTAAACCTCTTTGCCTAAATCACAGACCTGCTTTGTAGACTATTAGCCAAGTCATCTTCCACATTTTGCACAGTGCTAAGCTCAAAAACTAATAAATAATATTAATAGTGCCATCCATTTCCTCTGAGGAGTGACTAGTAAATGGTTATTAATGCAGTGATAAATTCTTATGTTTCTTTTCCAGTGATAGCAGTAATGTCTGATTATGTCTCATCATTTTCAGGAAAACTGATGCCCACCTATTCTCTTTTACTCCATGTCTGTTCCTTCACATTTTCTTGACTAATGCAGGTTTCACAACTGCAACGTTTCCCGACTGATGTTTTCCGGAAAGTGGGAAATCTGTCTAATGAGAGACCTGTGAACCCCGCGATCCTGGCTGCCTGGGAACTTGTTCACCTCACCATGCTGTGTCCCCTGTGCAAGCGAAGTGGGGGGGTTTAATTCTCAAATGGAGGTGAGAATATAAATCATAAGATGAAGGTTGTTTGAAACCTCACAAGCTTTTGACACACAATGTTTTCCAAATTAAAAAAAAAAAAACAATATCACAAAAACACACCAGTCTATGACGTTGGCCCTGGTGTGGCTGAGCTGACAGTGGAGGACTTGGTTCAGTATCTCCACAATTACGTGTTCGTTTACTGTGCCCGCTAGTCAGGTGGCACAGGGACGTGATTCAGTGTCTGCACAAGCACATGCTGATGTCTATCAAAGATAGTAGCCACTGTCGTGCTGCCCTGCCTGCAAATCTGCTTTCTGGAGACAGCTGGATATTTATGAGTTTTATATTTATCCTGCAGTTGGTGCAATTTGGGTGTTTATCAACCAATTTCTATTATTTTCCTTTTGTGTGAGTTTTCCTCCATGTGCAAAGAAAGGCTTAGAGTGAGGAATCTCTAAGTGCCTACATGAGAGATATTACGTTAGCAGATCACGCACTCCCAAATTTGACTAGAGGCAGATCTGAACACTGTGAACTAGCTGCTTGCCTCAGAATAAATAATTTTGCCAAACAGATAAAGGATTGCAGTGCTACAGAGCCTATGCAGGAAGCTTAGGCAGTAAGGTTTGCACAAGAACTTTTCAAATACGTGTTAACATATATATTTCATTTCAAACAGCGATCCCAACATGAAGGCAATCCTGTTATTTCTGTTCTGGAAAGAAGCCAGTTCCCTATTAGCCTTCTCAAAAAGCCACATAGTTCAGTCACGGATAGAGTATATTAGTACTCGCTGCATGAATGTTGCTGACTTTGCAATCAGCAAATATATAATGAGCTCCTTTTGCCACGGGAATGTAACGGTCTTCCTGGAAACGAGCTCTGATCACTCCTCTGCCACCCTTCCTATTGATTTTGGTGCAATAACTTGCCGTGAAGAAATGTATCCGATTAGGTGGCCCAGGGCTCTCCTTCACTGCGAGGTAAGGAGATGCAGGAAACCAGCGGCAAATCACTTCTAACTCCGTTTACAGCATTTCTGGGGTAAGCTGGTAAATCACAGCCCTGCTCTCAGCTCTAAGCGATGACCGCTGGTGAAATAGCCTTGGATAACTTAATCACTGCCACAAGAAAGCTGTTCCCTCACAGCTATCTGGGGCAGGGAGTCCTGCTGGAGATGCAGCCACACGGGGTGTCCTGGTCCTGCAAATCCTCCCTTTGCTGATGCTGGTCGAAGCTGCTGGGGGTTTGTCTGGCTGCCCTGGGACCCTAGGCAAGGTCAGCAAGATACCCTCCACGCAGCCTCTGATTTCCACTATGTCCGGTCCTTTTCCCTGCATTCCCGCCCCTCTCTTGGCTGCGCAGGGGCTGGTGATTTAAATATGGTTAA
The DNA here is from genome assembly GCA_032273925.1 of Rhynchotus rufescens. Lineage (NCBI taxonomy): Eukaryota > Metazoa > Chordata > Aves > Tinamiformes > Tinamidae > Rhynchotus > Rhynchotus rufescens. Next base: position 16,373 of record JAVCKT010013533.1, read on the forward strand.
AAATACATCTGCAGGCACACGTGCACAACCAGAGAACTGAAGGCGGGGGGACGCGGACGCAAAGCAGAGTGCGGCGCCATGCCAGGTTGAGGGGCAAGGGGAAAGACGAGTTTTCTGCTGTGTCCCGACACCTCCTCGACGCTGCCTGATGGAAATGTCCCATGGGTTTGCATGCGTGGACGAGGCAAGCGCTGTCACCTACCTCCTGGCAGGCTGATGGGCCCACAGCCCTTCTGCTTGGCGCTTTGCTCCTGCACGTAAATCCGCTTGGTGCAGAGGCGCCAGAGCCCGAAGTGCGCCGCTTCGCACGTGGCATTGTACGTCTCCACCTTGGGGCTCAGCACGGCCCAGTGGTCGGTCACCACGGCGGCGAAGAGCAGGGAAACGCCGACCAAGATGATGGAGAAAGTCAGCCGGATCTTGAGGGGTTTGCTCTCGTCCATGCCGCGCCGCCGGGCTCATCTCCGGCCTCCCACGGCCCGCCCGAGCGTCTTCAAACGTCAGCACGGCGGCGGGGCGGCCGCCGGGGCAGCTGCCGGGAGCCGTCAGCGCCGGGAGCGCGCGGTGCCGGCGGGAGCGCGCGGGTCACCCGCCAGGCTCCACGTTCCCCGGCCATCGCCTTGGGAGCACGCGAGTCGGCGCTACAGCCGCCGCGTCGCCTCACAGGCAGCCCACGTAGAAACAGGCGTGGAGAGAAGGGTTTAACTTGTTGGCTAGGCTAGGAGAAAGAGCTGGGCTGGGAGTACTGCTGGGCCTGAGCTTGGTCGAGTGAGGAGCGGAGTGTACGTCTCAGGGTAAAGAGATGGAGTAGGGCTGAGGGCAGGGAGAGTGAGTGGGCCTGGGGGTAGACAGGTTGAGGAGGTCTGAGGGTGAGGAGGAAGAGGAGGAGGAGCTGCCTGGATGCAACCCTGTGCCACACGCTCTAGGTGTCCCTGCTTAGGATTGGACTAGATGATCTCAAGAGGTCCATTCCAACCTCAACCATTCAGTGATTCTGTGATGCTGTGAAAGCAGCTGAAAAGCCGAAAAATCATCCCAAAGATGCATGTGCAGACCTTCGGCTCAAGTCGCTCTTTGCCAGAAGTTGAGAGCAGGACGTGGCTTCAGTGCCCACCCAGCTGCAGGGAAATGTTGTTGAAAACAAACTAGCAAAGACAAAAACAAGAATTTTCTACTTTTTAAAGAAAATATTTATTTCTGAGTCAAGCTAAATATTTTGTTCAGGCTGAAGGAAAGGGTTTTGGTTAGAAGCACTGCCTTGCAGGGTATGTAAAGTTCAGTATATGAACTGTGGGAAGTATTTATTTCAACGGTTTAAGCAAATCATTTTGCACTTTGAGAACACTGAAACAAAATCATTCAGCATTTCAACCTCTTTTTTATTTTACAGTGGGAGCTACTGACCGAAGCCGATTTGATTTCATGGCTCGTTCCGCTTTTTCCAAAGCTGCCTCAGCTGTGAAGCTTCTGGTTCATCAGTGCGTTTCCCTAACTAAAACTAACCAAAATACTCATCCTCATTTTGTGAACTGAGAGAAGTCTCCAGTCACGGAGGGCTGGTTCCATGGGGATGGCTCCCTGTCCAGCATGGGCAGCCCTGGGGTGTCCGAGAGGTGCAGACCCTGCTTGCCTTTGCCTCCTGTTGCCTCATGCTGATCGTTTTGGGAGCATTTTTCCTTTGGATTTGGTGTTTCATACAAAATACAAGGACAGGAAGAGTGGTTGGATGTTTCTCCAGATGGGAGGAGAGGAAACCGGACCCAGCTGCTGCCCTGTGCTGAGATGGCAGTGGAACTACCACAGCATGTGTGGCCGAGGCGGCGGGTCCCAGCCTCACTCCTTGCCTTTGGTATACCCCAAAATAAATAATAAAACAATTTCCTGACCGTGCCAGTGCTGAGGCCATGGCAGAGGTGACATTATGCTGGCAGTGTGGAAATGGTGACAGTGGCAGCACATGAGCGTCGAGATGATGGCTTGGAAAATTGTCAGTGGAAATCTGCAAATATCACGTTGTCGTGTCAAGCTAATCGTAGCTCATTTTGAACGCCCCGATTCGACGTCAAGGTAAAAGTGCAGAGGTGTCAGCTCGAATTAAGGCAGATGGTTAGAAGCAGTGAGGCGAGGGCAGAAGGGGAGGCTGAGCAATGGGTAAAGTCAATCAAGAAAATAATGATCCAATATAACTGCAACCGCCATGGGTCAGATCCCCCAAACTAAGCCCATGACCTCGTCCCCCTGCTGCAGCCTGCTTTTTGGAAATCTCTCCAGAAGATGCTTGAGTAAAGGCTAGAAACCACACCTTGAATATCAAATATAAAAGAGGATCAAACTGAAGCAGCTGAAGAGGTCCCAAGAACAAATGTGCCATTTGACAGCCACACACTTCAGAAAGGACTCTTGCCTCCAGGAATGACAAATATCTAAAAAGTCTGTGAGGAAACCGGACCCGCAGGCATGGAAATAGCCAGCACCCGTTGGCTGTGAGCCCTCGCTCAGCCCCTGGCAGGGCACAGTGGGGCTCGCTTGGGGTGAAGGCCTGACAGTCCTAAACAACTGCTTGCCTGCAAAGGAGATCAGGAGCTGGACAGCTAAAAGGTGCCCTAAGGAGGACCTGGCCAAGAGGCAAAGCCCATTCTTCAAAGCCTTTTGTCAAAGGGAGAAGACACCAGCTGGGATCTGCCCAACGAAGCAGCGACCTCTTGGGCCAGCTGAAAGACTTTGGATCAGCCAGGCACCAGCAGCATGCACCCTTGAAGACATGGGTCTACATCAGCTATACGAACAGATCATAGAATCATTATGATTGGAAAAGACCTTCAAGATCATCAAGTTCAACCACAGATGAGGTACTGGGGACTCTTCTGAGCTCATTCACTGATGCCCTGGTCCTTGGCTACTGCTGACTTTGCAGTGTGCACCTCCCTTGCCCAGGCATTTGGGCAGCAGTCACTGGGGATCAGGCACTGCAGTCGTGCAGAAAGGGTCTAGCCCTGAGTACTGGGTCTCAGTTTCTCAGAGGCATTTGGGCACATCACTTATCACTGCATTTAACAATGCTAGTTAATGAATGTGGATTAGAGACATCCCTTTGAGAATCTGGGCTTGGTCTTTTGTCCTGGTGGGAAGATGAAACTTCCTCACTTCACAAGGGCAATGGGATCGTGTTTGCAAAGCACTTTTGGCTCTGAGGATTAAAGGCACCACATATGTGCAAATGACGGGAAGACACTGGTGCTCTGGTGGTGTTGGCAGCGTCCTGAGCAAGGGTAATGAGGTTGTCAACTGCTGCAGGCTGAGGAAGGACATCCCAGGGATGGCTATATGCCTACAATAGACGTATGTGGCAGAAGGAGTTTCATTTCAAATAGCTAAAGCTGTCTTTTGAGGCATAAAAATGGGATAGTGTTGCACATAGAGGCTTGCATCTCTGTTTTCTTAACCAAAGTCAAGAGTTCTCATAGAAGCAGAAAAGCCCAAAGCGAACTGACTTTAAAACTGAAAAAGAATGCATTAAAAATGCAATGCCTTCTCTTTTGAAGTAGACTCTTTTTATATTTTACTAGACATCGGTCAATTTTGAGTTGCATCTTCCCTGACACTAGAAACTCCACAGCTCCTGTGGAGCTCAGCAAGTTGAGCACAGGGAAGTTCAGACGTGTTTGCAAGCACGAGTACAAAGCAAGCTTTTGGTTCCTGAGAAAGCAACTGCTAATGATCATGTGCTTTAGACTAATTACAGTCTAAAAGGACTGCAGGGGTGGAACTTACTATTTCCTTTTTCTTTTTTTGCTGCTGGGTTTTGTGTCTCCTCCAGTGTTGGCAAAGAATCACATCATCTCTTCTCATTCAGGTACATCGGTCTGGGTAAGTTCCTCTGGGTTTTGCTTTGTTCTTCCTAATAATAACCAGAGAACAACTCAAGACAAAAGATAAAGGGAAAATTCATTCTTCCCTGCCTCTCCTCTGAGGGAGGAGAGGCAGAGAGAACCCAAGAGTGTGAGCAAGTTAAAGCTTCAGTGAATATCAGTGCGCGATTGAGAGGCTTCCCTGCAGCTGAAAATTCATCTAATCTGAGGTGAGTCATTGTGCCTGTCCTAAAAACATGGCTGGGAGCCTCTGTTTCCCTGGGAGAGAAAACACGGAGATATTGCTCTATGCAAGCTCAGTGGTCCTGTTGGAAGGGCAGACATATCTGCACTACCCAGGTGCTGCTTTCTGCTCTTTGGGGCAGAGCTTCAGAGTGTTTGGGAACTGCTGGCAGGGATCTGGTCATGCTCCTTGGCTTGGAAATGTGCTATATGGGCTCTAAAGGGCTTGTGTTGTCTCTTCCCAAATCTACAGGGAATTTTTATCCTATCTTTCAGGTTAAACTGGCCTCCCAAAGTGGCCTGGTAGTCACTGCTGTCCCATTTGTGGCTTGGTGAGTATCTAAGAAATGCAGAAGTAAAGCTGACCTCCAGGGGAGCAGAAAACTAAAGGAAAGAAAATCCCAATCTGCCTGCAGATCTAGAAGAATGCAGTGTATAAACCTCTGCTGAATGTTTCCAGCGGGCCCCCTGCTTCAGCTGGCAAGTAACTGCATTTAAAAATCAATATCACATGAAATATAAACAGAGTATTAATGAGGACCTGTTGGGAAGCAGGGGGGGGTTATAATTAGTTGCACTTTAGCAGCTGTGAGTGTGAGACATGCTTATGTTTCACTCCTGCAGAAAACACTAAATGAGGTGTCTCAAGATCAGTTATTACATTCTTTTGTCCTTAGCAGAGTCATTGGCTTGGGTCTGTTGCTCCTAAATTCTACTTTTCTGTAGTTTTTCCAGAACAGAACCAATATTTACCATAACCAGATTAATCAAATTCTGCAATTCTGTTCTTGCAGAACTACATAAAAGGCCATTATCAGGTACATACAAACTAGCCCTGATTACAGGAATTTGTGAGGGGCCAATCTCCTTGGCTTTACATATTTACACAGGCCTCTGAAGTAATTCTTTTTATGCATTAAAATGGCAAATAAACCATTTTGGCATGGGCAGCCGTTTCTAGGCTGACAAAGTGCAGCAAGTTGCTAGACTTGTATCTTCATATGTCTATTGTGTCCCTTGCTGGCACGAAGGGAAACTCGTACTGAGCATGTGTTGGGATGTAAAAGGGAATAGCTAATGGAGTTCTATGCAAGGAAAGCCCCCCATGGTCTGCTGAATTCAGGACACTTGTGTTATTTTCTTTATGTGAGATGTCTGTATTTTTAAACTACTTTAGTTCACATTTAGAAGGGAAGCTTGTAATGCAAAATTTGAATCTAAATCTGTTATCAGGTTGGCTCTGAGCAACAGATGCCCTAGGGCACAGCAAAGAGCACCTTCCAAAAGACCCCTAATTCTTGGGCTGAAATCTTTGCTTCACTGAGGACAAGAGAAAAATGTGTATGTGGGTGAACGTGTGTATGATGACTGCAGTGAATAACCATAGGGAGACGCAGCCCATTTAATGCCTTTTCTCAGCGTTGGCTCTGCAGCTCTTCTGACCTCAGCACCAGGAAAACTTCTTTGGGGCAGGCTCTGTCTGTCACTGATTGAACATTTTATCTGCATAAAGGCTTTCCTGGCATGCTCGTTTGGTAAGTGGTCTCTTTAACTCTGCTGAAGCAAACGGGCTGCTGCTGTAAGCTGAGCTGTTCCGCAGACAGGTGCAGAGCACTCTCCATTCCCTTTTATGTTCAGCACCTCCTATGTTGACTAGCTTTCTTATTCCGAAGGAAATGCCTCATCCTCCTTGCTGGAAGCTTTTCCACTTCCCAAGCAGAAAAGCGTAAGGACTCCATCTTCGCTTAAATAAGCTCCCTTTCTGACACATCTCATTTATTCCTGTTCGCAGCAGGGTAGCCACAACTCAAAGGGCCGCTATTTACCCACAGCCTTGCTCAGCAATGGGGGAACAGCCTTTATTTATTTTAGTTCAAGGCCAGGCACACACGCTTTGGGCTGGAGCTTTAAATGGCTTGACTACTGGGTGTGGAGGCATTTAAAAAGATTAATCCCCTGCCTCCCTCCAGACATGCCAATTGATCATATGTACAGAAAGAAGGAGACAGATATAGATACGCATGCATTCTTCATCTTTAAAGAGAATCCAGAGGCTTAGGATATGTGAAGGTACAGTTAAAAGAAGTATTTGAAGAAATATTGTCTCTGATATGGTTCAGGATGTTTGAGAATGAAGAGAGGCTCCTGAACTCCTGCCTGGTGTTGAGCGCTGTTTGTACAGCTGGGGATTTTGTAACTGTGATCAGAGCACACGTTTAGAGAGCTTCCCCAGCAAGGGCGGAGGAGGGAGGCTTTCTTCAGAGGGCAGTGAGCAAGAACAGGCAGAGAAGGATGCTCAAAAGAAGTATTTGCATGGAACCTTGCAAGAGGGAGGGAAAGCACAGGCTTGGGGCTAAGACTTCAAAAGACATTGACTTATTTTTGTTGATGGCCATTTGCAATGCCCTGGGAAACAAGACCCAAACTGTCTCTCACTGGGCACCTAAAAGAGAGGCACATTAAATTAGCAAATATTTCTGAAAAGTCTGGGGCATGTTAGCACGTCATTGCAGCTGCCACATTGCTTTGCAGTGAATTGAGGAAAGCTCAAATGAGCCTTCCCTTTGTGGGCTGGGTTTATGTTGGAAAAGCTTTCAGAAAATAGATTTTTTTTCCCATTGGTTTCCTACCCAAAAGCCTGGAAATGCTGTGAAGACAGTTTGTCCTGGAGACCTCTTGGTCTGTGGGCCATCTCAATGGCCCAATATGAGAGAAAATATATTTTCTCTTGTATCCGGGCTTCCAATAATATTCCCAGCTGAAGCCAAGATAGGTAGAAAGATGAAAAAATAAACACAGAAATCTCAGCTGAGAGAATCTGAAAGTTAAAATCAGTATACTTTTTTTTTTACACACACACACACAAAAGACTACATTTAAAATGGTTTATTTAAAAATTAATGATTAAGTACATTATACACACTTGTGATTATACTGGCAGAACTGAAGCACAGTGGAAATAACGTTTTAGAACTGCAGACAGAAATGTAACCTCAAGGGACATGGTATATTAGCCCTTGTGGAAATGCGATACATAAAGAAAGAAAAGGAAATATAAAAATAGTTTATTGTTAGAAATATGGGCATTTGAAGTAATTTCTCATTTTACCGCTATTCTTTATAAGAAACCAGGAACAGAGAGCTTACAATATACCTGAAAGCTTGTTTCTCAGAAGATCAAATCTGATTTGATAGCAATTCATTTTAGGTCTGCTATTGTAGAAAATTATGGTATTTTATAAGATGATATCAAAAGACTGATTACTGTTCATGATATGATGATGATATCCGCAGGCCTTATTCAGAAAGTGGGGCTAATTTGTATTAGATGCTGTCCAGGGAGAAACAGAGAGATATGGGGCAACAGATGATTTTTGTTTTTAACTATCACTGTGTGGTTTCAAAGTCCAAGAATAATCTAATTTATTTTGGATAGACTATCCACAGAGAAAGACACTGTCTATGCTTAGGAATGCAAATTTTTCAGTTTTGTGAGAATCGGAAGTTTTCCACACTGGGAAAAAGACTGGGTTTTGGAGGGGTTCATTTTCATCGGAAATCTCAAAAGAAACCGCATTTTTTACTTTGGTTGAACAAAACAGTGCGCTCTAATTTGACACAGACTATGACTTATGGAGCTTAAAATCATAGTCTCTCATTCTCTTACAGAAAGATCAAAGTCGAGATCCCTGTTATCTTCCAGTGCCTTTGTTCCCTGCCCAGAGTGTGTGTTGCACCATGAAGAAGAGTTCCCTGCTTAAACCCCATTTTTCAAATGTGCCTGTTCAAGAATGAGCAGATACTGTGGCTCACACTGAAGCAGGGCAATGGGTCCGTATCGTGACATGTCGTGACGCTCAGAGAGCTGGGGAAATCAGCACTGATTCCAGGGGAAGAGGATCACGAACGAGCTGCACGGTCAGCTGGCGCAGCAGCATCCTAAAACACCAGTAAGTCGTTTTGTGGATATAAAGGATTTTCCAGACATCCTCACATGCCTCTGCAGGTCTGACCAGTGCTTTACCGAAGCCTCAGATTTTGGCTGGAATCAGATTGTTGGTTTTAAGCACATTCACTAGGAAATGATGATTAAAAGACAAAACCAAAGAGCAAACCAAACCTCACACTGTCACCTTTCAGTTCAACGTACATGAGTTTAAAAGACAGCCTACATCTAACTCCTGGTTTAAAAGGGAATGATTTTATTCTTAATTACAGTAAACACAGATGAGGACTTATTTCTAACTATTAGTTTATTAACACAGTGGGAAACAAATAGTTCTGGGAAATTGCACTTGAAAAATACATTGACTATAATTAGATGTAAATTAATTAGCACTTAGTATGACACACTAATGAGACAGAAGGTTTTTTTCATTGCAAACTTCTACTTCTATCATAGCTAATCAAAGTATTTTAATATTACGAAGTCTCAAAAAGTAGGAAATAATTTATTGTTTCAAAGCATAAAGATTTTTGTAAAAAAACCTTTTGTCAAGAACTTTAATAATTTTAGAACTTTTTTTACGTTGTCCTAGCTGAAAAGCAGGTAAAAAAAAAGTTTTCTTGTCTGCTTCTTGTTTGATTTTTTTTAAAAACCTTGTGTAACACTTTTCTCCGTACTGCCTTGATGTAGGAAGTAGCACGACCTTGTCCATCTTTAAACAATTCCCATCACTCCATCTATTCCAGCTCTCCGAATTCAGAGGTTTGAAAAAAGGATCCCAGCAGAGTTTTAACCTGAATGGAAATTCTTGAACAGGGATGAAGGCTCCAGTCCCCTTTCGTTAGACTGCTTGCCAAAATAATGATGTGTCTGTCTGCTAGGCTGAAGGCTAAACAGAGCATAAAAGAGACTAGGGGAAGACTGAAAATTGAGAACTGTGTCTTGGTGCTTTTAGAGAGAGAGGCTAAGCAGGATTTGCTTGGGATTTTGTTTCGACTTGTGTTTTGGGATGTTAAGACAGCTCCTGCGGAGTTTCACTGGAGGACTTCGTTCCACTAGCTCAAAGCCTTGTATCCAAAATATCAGAGTCGCTGGCACTGTGGGCATTACAGTACAAATTAAAAAGATTAACGAGGTTTTAACAATTTGGCTGAGCTCTCCTATCATCAGTGAATCAATCTTTTCAAATCTTTTTTTTTTTTTTTTTCCCCTTGTCTTTAGTCTTTTTGTATGAAAGACTTTCCAGGGCAAAGAAAACCTGGATCTGTCCAAAGGAATCCAAAGGAATTAGCTGCTCCTTTCTCATTGCACCTAATTCATCCAGGGGCACCTAATTCTCTTAAGGCTTGCTTGAGTGGTCACTGAAAGCTAAGGGACTCCTATCAGAGTAAATTACCTTTGAATCAGGCCCTTGAGCTTTGAGAAGCCAAGCCCAAGTGCAAAAATAAAAGTAGAAATTTAAAAGAAAAGAAAAATCAGACCTTTTTAGAAATGTTATACGGAAGCAAAATGGGTACAAATTAGTTCCCCTCCCTTACATGATGCATAGAGTTTTCTGTGGGCTCTCTGCACATACATAGATTCATCATTACAAAATAAATTAAATTAGGTTGAACCATCATTTCCATCTAAAAGCAACTATACCTTGCACCATGCGGCACTTATTCATAATAAAAAGAGTTTAATAAATATCTCATAAACGGTGATTTTTTTTTTGTTTTTGTTCTAGTTTAAAAAATACAAAGTTGTCATCCGTTACGTTAACGTTCCGTTCCCATTGCTGCAGGAAGATTTGCTAGTCCAAACATATTAGCTTTCCGTTTTCTTGCACCCATTGCTTACATCTCCCCGTTTCCCTTGGCGTTAGTGTTGCACTTGGTGAAGCAGTAAGGACAGCAGGCCGGCGGTCGCCTGCGCGGCGGCTTCCTCCACCCCAACCCAGCTCTGCTTCTCGCTATAAGGAGTCTATAGGGGCCTGCTCCTGACAGCACTCAGCACCTCGCAGGATCAGGCACTAGGGCTAGTCGTAGTGAGAATTCAAGTTTTCTAAATGTTAGGCAAGAAATGATGTTTGCAATATGCTCAAGTCCCACCTGCTTTCGTCCTTGCCCTTCTAGGTGTTTCAACCACCCTCTTGCCCCCCTTCATCTGCATTGCCTGAGGGCCGCCCTACACCCGCTGCTGCCCGAGAGCAGGAGGAGAGGCCTCCCCGAACACTGCCCCGTCAGGGAGTCCGACACGCGGGACACGGGTGCCCCGCAGCTTCAGCGGCACCGGCCACTTCAGCCCTCATTTTCCTTTCTTCCTCTAAAGAGGCAAAGCTTCTCCCGTGCCAGAGGAAAATGGACCACTTGAGGAGTAGTTCATATTCATCCTTGGGCTTCGTTATAAATTGGATTCGCAAGTTTATAGTATGGGATCCCGATTTGAGAAAAGAAAGGCATACAGCAATTCTTCTGTAATCCTTTAAAACACACTGGTGGCAAGTCTTCCGCAGTTTCACTGAGACATTGTACACACTACAAAAGTGCAGGAACATGAACTGCCTTCATCTCGTGACACCAAGAACTGAAAGAAACAAACTCCAAATAGCTTCAAAAAAGCTATGAGCATGTAATATCATTTGTAGGTCCGGAGGATCTCCACTTGCTACTTCAACACATGCCACAATTAAAGAGGTGAGAGGGTATTTTAACATTGCTCCTTCTCTTTCATGAAAGATCCATTACGTTTTGATATTTCTTCGAAAAGCACAAGGAAGCAAGGTATTTCAAACGGGTGTCGTTCTCCTGTTGACCATATTGACATGGAGTCCTTCCTTAAATTCCTTCTGAAGGAAGTTATGAACCTGCAGGAAGTTGGCTTCTTGGTCTGCATTGTAGCTGGCCGCAGTTGTAACCTTCAAAGGCTCTCTGGAAAGGGTGTACATGGAAATTTCATTCATGGGAATGGTACTTGCTATCTTCATGCCAACCGGAGAAATGTCTCTAGATGGGGAAGGTTCTGTAGATCGAGAACTGGATCTGGACCTCCGCCTCCTGTATCTATAACTTGGCATCCTGGCATAAGGAGAACTGGAGGAAGTCTTAAGGAATTCCCTCTTGGTCTTAAACCGCAGCTCTTTGTTCTTCTCAATATAAATGTTCACAGCCAGAACGCCAATGGTTTCAGCCACAATAAAAGACAAGGCTCCAAAATAAAAAGACCAACCATAGTTGTAATGGTTCTTTTTGTCCTCATCTCGCTTGTCACTTGGGTCACCTGCGTTGCTTGATATGTAGACAATGATCCCTATGATGTTACTTAGTCCTGGAGAGGGAAACACAGAATCAGTTAAAAGGCTGTAAAGGCAAACGTCAAAACTGTGTTGCTTTTTGAATGTGAATGGTTCATTCAATTTATTTATTCTTTCATTTAGGTGAAGATTTCATGTATTTATTGAAAAGAAAACAGCAGGCTCACATATGGGTACCAAGCAGTGTCCTTCTGCACATGGTCATGGTGGTTCAAGGCTGCCCACAGAGATCCCAAAGGTCTCAGCAGGGCAGGATCTGTTCCCATCTCTTTGTTGCCATTGCGGGAACAAAGCAGCAAGTGGGAGATCGCTAAAATTGTTAGTGGGATTCTAACATTCAAATAATAATAAAAATACATTTTGAGCTCAGGGCTATGGCTGTTCACCTTGATCAGCATAAGTTCTCTTTTACCCTGATGAATTTTCAGATGAATGCAGCATGCTTAAATCTGGGCTTCAGGGAACGATATTAGCAACGTGGCTGACTCGCTG
>JAVCKT010013536.1:0-10095 GCA_032273925.1 Rhynchotus rufescens
AGATATAGGCAGGCATTCAACCTGAAGCTGCTCCTAAAAAAAAAATAAATAAATAAATACGAAGAAGCTTCAGCAAGTGGAAGATTGTCTTGCTTCTTTATTACCTATGTTCCTTAGAAGCACATTCTTCACACTATGCATTGCCCTTTACTTTATGGACTTAATTAGGAATTATTTTTAAATTCTATAGCCTATAAAAGGAGGCCAGAGAGAAAAATACTATTTATAATGCCTTGAAAAAATCTTTTATAAACATAGATGCTCTTTAAAACATAAACTGCCTTAACGTTACTAAGTTGCAGTTAACACAACTTTGATAAAACTACTTATTGAGTATTCTAAGCTGCTATGAACTGCAATAAGTACAATGATTATGAACATACTGCTATGTCTAGATGTCCACAAGAGTTCTCACATGCTCTGTTTCCCTACAGCCTGGTGCTACAATGAGTAGATCAGCACGAACGCGCCCGCAGCACAGTGCCTCTTTGTTTCCATTCTCATTGCCGCCTGCGAGGTGCTGGCTGCCAGCCTTGGAAACTGAGCTCTCTTGTTCAGCCAGAGAATAGAAACCGTGCAGCAAGCAGGAGTGCAAGCTTACACACACACAACCATGCCAGTATCCTTCCACCTTCGTCTGAGGAGTCATCTCTAGTACTAAAACCATCAGCTCTACGGTCATTTCACACTCAGCTCGCGCCAACATTAAAGTTGCCAGATCTCACCCGGATGCTTGTGGGATAATAGCCAGGTCTAGAGAAATGTTTAAATGGTCTCTCTCCCTCATTCACCTCTTTTTCTAGGCCAGACCACCTGTTCATTACTTTACTCTCTGACCTTGCCAAGTGTGGGAAAGCTGCTCACTGCTGGCACATTTTCACCAGCCACTACTTGATCAGTAGAATCTGCTACCCGCCTCCCATACACAGCAAAAGCAGACAAGTAGTGATATTTGTCCCACTGCCAGTTCAATCCTTATTGTAGCCATCCTTTTTAAGGGAGAGTCTAGGGTCTCTGACCCGACTAAATAGAAGGCTGTAATTTTGCCCTGCTGTTAGAAATGAAAGAGCTGCCATTGTACAACATCCACTTCCTCTAGCTACATTATTTGTTTCCTTCCCTTTCCCTTATCATTCCTGGTCACCTTAGGTAAATGCTTAGGTAAATGCTTCATATCTGTAATCACTATTTAATTCTTTGAGAGCAAATAGTTTCATCTGCAGGAAGGAAAGTAGAAGACTCCTTACAACAGCATTTCCTCGCTTTAATCTTGAACAGGTTTGCCTTTTAAGTGTACTGGAGCAGCCAAAGCAGAATGAAAACACCGCATTCTCCACTAAATGTGTGCATGTTCCACACAGCCTTTACTGGGGCAGACCAACCTGTGGTAGAAAAATATCTTTCTGTTGGAGCAGAATAGCATTTAAAAGACAGGCTTTCCAAAGCAGGATCTTCCAATAATGAGTAACAGCTTGAGAAGCCGGTTGCCTACTGTTTGACAGTGTTTGACTCCCAGGAGTATCTGCTGTTGAAGTTCCCAACTGAAGTTCCAAGAGTGATGCATAAGGTAGTTATGTGTAAGATAAAGACTGCGGATGTTCTGGGTGTCATATGTGGCTGTGACTACCAGCAGATCCAGAGAAAGAAATATTGGTGTGTTTCCAGCAAAACTGGAAAAATGTTCCTTAGGTTAAGAGAAGGTAAAAGAGTAAGCCTAGTAGTATTTCTAAGCCATATATGTATATAGATAAATAAAGGGGTTGTTGGGAAGCAGAACAGAAGATAGAGCCAAGACTCTGTTGTTGTAATTCAAAGAGGGAGGATGCTCCTGGACACACACTAATGAAAGCATTCTGAGTCATGTTCAAAAGCAGATAATAGGATTTCCTGAGGTTCATTCCAACCTGGATTGTCCTATAATCCTCATCCAATGTAGAAGGGAGATTAGTGCTTCACTGTGCTTCACTGTGCTTCAGGAACACCATTACTATCTATGTAACAGATGACTGCAGTAATAGTCACTCTGGGTTATTTCTGAAGCTAAGAGTTGTAAAGGAAATATCTAATTATCAAGAATGAGCAATACTGAACAGATAGCTCTGTTTGATAGACAACAAATAGTAAACTGATCCAACTCCTCAGAGACAAACTAGATACATACTTTTTGATAGAAATACAGTTCTGTGCCTTTTACTTTTCCCTTAGTATATCTCACTAGGTATTTCATATCTATAATAAATAAAAAAAATCTATAAAGAATTACATAACTTAGAAGAAAACTATAAAACCTAAAAATAACTAAACTAAATGATCAAAACTGAAGTGAGAATTTTCTAAACAGCATGCATACAGTACTTTCATGAAAAGCAAAAGAAAAATAAGTCATTAGGCAATAAATATGACAGTGTACCTTAGGTTTACCACCAGTCAAAAAAGAGCCCATACAGAGCCTGAAGCAAGGACCTAAAGTTCCTCAGGGCATTTATCAATACAATGTATGCAATATCTTATACATAAATTATTACAATTGACCATACAAATGTAGACTATGGTACAATACCTGTCCAAAGTCAACAAAACAGTTTCATTCATTTCAGGTATATCATCAGCTTTAATAGTAATGTTGATTGTAGTATCACTTTGTCCAGGTAGGAACACAACAGAGCCATTAAAAGGGCTTATATCATCATGTGTTACTGCTTTCTGATTAAGACCAGAAGGTTTCAAACTCCAGAACACAGTGGCTTGACCATCAGTTCCATCTCGATGCAATGCAATGGAAACCTATAAAACACGAGACCATCAAGACTTGTTTAAGTAAATACAGAAATAACTCCCTCACAAATTAATATTCAACTGTGAGCTTCAAAATGCTCAGCTTGCTTTTTTCTTTTTTCCAGTCATACCTATACGTATCAGGTATGGTACCTATGAAATCAATAATTTTTCTCCGTGAGTATACATATAACTAAGCCTAACCTTTTTATTCATTTACCAAAGCTATATATACAGGCAATGGAGAAGACAGAAAAACATTTTACAGTTTTTTCAAATGACAAATCACTAGGCAATCAGAAATACAAGAAGCTTTGTGGCACTGATTCAACCACTGCTCACTTTAAGACACAAGATATATTTTAAAAACAACTACCATAATTTTACTTGGTTATTATAGTACAGTCTCATCATGTAATCTCTTTAAATTAATTAGAAAGATAACTTGAAAAAATGGAAGTTATCTCATTCAGGATCTGTGGGAAGATTTTAATATAGGCAATTAAGAAATGACAACAATGTAGAAAAAAAACCGTAAACATTTTCCCAGCTGTAGCTAAAGCACTCAGATGGATTTCAATGCTTTTGAAAATATTATTTTATGTTCTCAGAAACTGGCAAAGCAAAACTGTTGAAAAATGTGCCCGGACAGCAAATTCTACATTCAAGTTCAAGCCCTAAGACTGAAAATCACTTCTACAAACACTATGATGCCAGTCCTGCTTTACACAACTACCTTCTGCATCAGCAAGAGAAATGAAAATTGTCTGCAGTATACTTCGTTGTGTGAATATTGCTGACTAACTGGATGCTTGGAAGGACACCAAAGGCCAGCCTTACTTTTCTGATAATTACCTTTTCTGATAATTTATTTCAGTGGTTACTTTTATAAGCACTTTTCCTCTTATATTTCTTAAAGCAAGAGATTGTCTAAAATCAGGCATAAATATAACAGGAAGATTTTCTTCACGTTACCTTTCCAATAATGAATTTAGCTAACTTTGCTTTCTCCAAATAAATTTTCCATGATAAGGGATGATATTCAAAAAAAAAAAAAAAAACTAGCTTACCTCTGTAGCAGGGGAATCTTCTGGCTCAGAAAGAATAATTGGAAGATTGCTAGTAAAGCCAATTTCTCCATTTGCAATATCAGGAGTAATCCTCAGAGAAATATTTCGAATCTCACCTAACCTAGGACTCACTGGTGGGATCAGAGGAATTCTATTCACCAGCTCAACTTTTTCCAGCTGCAAGAAAAAGTAACAAAAAATTAAGAAACAAGATGCCTTGTAACAAATGGGAGCAATTCTGACATTTCAAAATAATTTACATAGGCAACAAGCAAAATGTATACAGAAAAAAATACCACACTAGCACTATGGCTGTTTTAAAAATCTAGAAGAGAATGTGTGAAACTGAAGTGGATATTGTGGAGTTTTGCCAGTACAGCAACGTGTGTCATAGACACATTATATAGATGTGCTGCCCCACACTTTGCACCACAATTGCTTGAGTAACACAAAAATATCTGTGTACGTTTCATTCAATGATATGGATAAATATTGTATTTGGTAATTGATTTTCAACCACACCAGCCAGTTATTACAGTCTGGAGGGGGAACAAAGTGGAGGACTCTGTGGAATATTCTCTGCTTCAGCTGCTTTATAAGCTATCTTTTCAAGTAAGCCCTGACTGTGCAAACAACAGTCTGCGAGTGGATCACTGTGCATTTGTGCAGCCCAGTAAAATTGCTCAAATACTATAAAGTTTTTATGTAAGTATACATATCAGTGCATGTATACAAGTCTGTATATATGTACGTATGAAGCATACAAGTGACTTGTATGCTTCTGAAGCTGGATAATAATTCTGGGATAAAAGCACAGATTAATGAAAAGCCAAACATTTTTTTCAGCATTTTCTTTAATACCTTTTAAAGCAGAACAGCTTGTGAAGAACAAAAGCTTTGTGAATTGAATAATAACAATGAATAGCTTATTACACTAATTTTCACTATTAGGCCTCCTGTCCATGTCAAAAATTGCATCTCAGACTACAGTAGGTTTAATTGAGGATGTCACTGAAGAATGTTAATCTCACTTCTTCAAATCTCTACTCATTCTTTAGTTGTATTTAAGCTTCATTTCCTCCTCTCCCACCAAAATTCTCCAGTTGATCCTTCATTGTGCTTAGCACAAGCTCTGTAATCTTCTCATTCTAAACATGTTTCCCGAGCTTATCGTTTATTCACAATGTAGAAGGATTGTCATAGTGACAAATCGCTCTTTCTTTTATATGAATTTCTAAATGAATTATTTGTGATGCAAAGCCCCTCCGATTTTGTTTATTCAAGCACCAAGATCTTCACGGTTCATGGAGAAAGTACAGGAAAAAAATGCTGGAACCTACAGCTAGAAAATCTTGACAAAGTGCACCAAACAGCAGAACACGATACATTCTGAAATACTTAAGGTGCATCTTTTTCAAATCCCGCATTTAATGATATTTAAATTATATCATTTAAATTGCTTAGAATTAGTGATTTCAATAGAGGAGGAAAAATTCTTCAAGCTTGCCAGAAGCAATGGAAATATTTTTGGTAGACCACAAATAAATACTTTAAATTCAAATATTTAAAATCAACAACTTTCATCTGAAATCTCTAAAGAAGCCTGACTTAAAATGAAACAACAGACTAAGAAATGCCACTGTGATTTCTGCTTTGAATGTGCCAAGTCCCCTCCTCCTTATTTTGGGTATTAATTTTATTCTCGGGGCTCTTCAGCCCCTAAGCATCACAGTGGCACAGTTGGTCACAGAAGGTACAATTTATGGGGGGGCTTTAACTGCAGATGAAAAAAATAGTGTAATAGATACGAGTGACAACATTTCACAGCAGTATTTCTCAACACACATATGCAAAGCATTAAATGAATTTGGTTTCCTCAGTGAAAGTTTAATGTCTGCACTGCAAAGTAAATTTTTTCTTCAAACTTTTTTTCTGAAAACCCATTTTCTGTCAAAAAAAAAGGTTTAGTGAAAACTTTTAGCCAATTACAATTAACTATGGCAGAAGCTTCCCTCTTCAAAATTCATATGGAAAAAATAGGGAAAAAAATGTATAAGAGCAGCAAAGAAAAATATACTAAGAAAAGTGGAAAATACACTTTGCAAATTCTCTGGCCAGATTAATATGTAAATGAAGTGGCATATGTTTCATTACTCTTAATTTATATTTCTCAGCTTGTCATTATCTGATTTGTCATGATTATGTGAATTAATTTTTGCAACTTTAATTCGATTAAATTCAAAGCCAAGGGGTAGACAGATAAACACACCTCAAGAAATATCTTAACTTTTGCAACACTGATCTTTTGTTGAATGTCACAATTAATACCTAAAGAACAGTTTATTTGAAAAGCCTATATAAGGATTAAATGATAATTTGAAATAGAACTACTTATAACTTGACATATTTATGGAAATTCTCTCTTTAGAACAGAGTTGAGTTTCTTATTTACAGTACTGGTCATTTTAAATACATGGAAATATAAGGAAGTAAAAGGGATAAAAACAACAAAAACAAAATACCTGAATGAGGAAATGAGCACCATTTTGAAGAAATGCATCATTTCTTATTGGTATCTTTACAGTATCTTGGGCTTTCCCTTCTGGAAAGGTGAGAACGCTTTTCCGAGACGTATTTAGAATGCCGTCTTTTGCTCTCCTGGGGTCCAAAGCTCCAGCCGGAATGTAGAGAGCAGTATAAACCAGCTGCACATCTCCAACCGTTCCTCTCTGCCTTGCAAAGCTCAAGGATAAGAAGCGTCCCATGGGATTGCTTTCAATCTTCTGATTCTCCACAGGATAAAATTTTATTACACCATAAACATCATCACTGTCCTGAATGTAAAACAAAAGCTGCAAGAAAAAAAAAATCATACTTTTTTTCTCCTTAGTGAATCAGTACTCAGGGAAGCAAATACATGGATAGCCTCAAAGGGCTCATTGTACACAAGCAGCACAGCATGGAGGGTGGTGGTTTCCCATTGTACTTGATCAAGGTGCTTGAATGAAATCGGCACATGTAAGAGCACAGAGCTTATTCTTAACCACCAACCTATCTTCTCTAAGTTGTTACTTCATGTAAAACACTCCCTAAGAGAGCAAATGAGCAGAGAACATAGCTCTCCTGGGAGATCAGCCCCAAGCTGTCTCTTAGTGAGCTGCATTCAAAGACAGCATTTTTGCAGGCTATATATGAAGGAAAACATTCACAGCTGGTTGCTACTTCACCGAAAAGATCTGCCTTTGTACACTGCTTCAAGACAAATATTTTTGATATGGCTTTATATGCCAAAAATAAATTGAGGATTAGCTTCCTTGGTTTATATTCAAGCGCAAACCTTTCAGCCAGTCGAACCAATGTTATCAAAACTAGAAAGGCCCCTAATCACTGCCCACTCCTCCCCTCTGTGGAAGAAGTCCCAAAAGCAGACTCACCTCAAATGGATCGCTGACTTCTGCGCCTCCCTGTATGGTGTGGGGCAGAAGTTTCAGCAGGTAGGGCTCTGCCTCCTCTGGTATCTCATCATTGATAACGTGCAGAGGGATTGCTGCCAGCATCTGGCCTTGGACAAAACACAACTCCCCAGACTCTGGAATGAGGTCTGCAGTCACAGGCGAGGGATCGCTGCTGTTACGGGTTATGATCCAGGTGACAGAAACATTGCCATGTGTTCCACCGTTTCTTACAATTGTGATCCCTTCAAACCTACAGTTTTGAATGAAAATAAAACCCCATGATACGTAACTAGGATCCTGGTTTAGTTGCTGAGCTATTCTCCAACAGAGTACACTTTCAATGGAATTAGTTTAACTGCAGAAGTGGCATTTAAGGAAAAAGCAAAATGCTGTAAAATCATATGTGTAGGCTCTTCTTACACAGCTCTTATTCAGGAGCTCTCTGTAGTATTCCTGAAGATATTTGTTAAAGCTTATTTTGTTTACAGTGAGGAAGATAGACCAGTGGCACCTTGGCAAGTTTACATCTATTAGGGGACATGTGTGTTATATTTCAGAAAAATTTTTCTCTACTGACTTTCTTCACCCATTTATAAATTATCCCAAAATACAGCTCTAAATAAAAACTCAGAATGAGCTATTTGCCTCTGTACTGAAACATTGAATTATCAGTACTTATAAAATTGAAAATGCCAAGTTTCCTGCACATGACAAGTACATGATTACAAGAAGCTTGTGAACCATGCCTTATGAATATTAAGAAATCAAGATCCATTTCATCTCCGCAAAATTATAAATATTTCACTTCAACTATTTAACATACTTGGAAGTTAAGAGTATTTAGTATTTCCTAAGAGATGCTTAATACCTTTTTCTTTTTTTTAAACCAAAAACAAATTTTACACCTAGCATATGTAAAAATTTATCTGGAAAGGGCATCCTGAACTCTATTCCACACTTACAATATTAATGAATGGAAACATTATGGCTTCACTGATCCTGCATTTAGATTAAGAACATGTCAATATTCTGATAATATAATTAAATATTTACAGTTCATATAAATAGTTCACTGTTTTATAACTCCTTAAAATCACTATCCCTGTTTAAAGATCTACATAATACCTTGAAATTTGGTCTTCATCAATGATAACAGCCCGAGTAAACAGGATACTGTTGATTGATAGCACTCCATAGGGTTTATCATTCGGTTTGATGGTAACATGAACCACCGACGGATTAACTAAAACAGCATCGCCCTGCAAAGTCTCCTTAAGCAGCATAATCTGAAAGGTCTCTGCAATTTCTGGTATGGCATCATCAAGGATCTTAAATTTCATATAAGTTTCATGAACTAGAGGTGGGAAAACGATAGTTGTATTTGGCTGTAGATCTAGAAAGTCTAAATTAAGCTGCGCGTGTGCTGATGAATTCCCAGTTATGATAGCGTAACTGACAGAGACTTCGGATTCATCGGGTCCAATTAACCTTCCGCTGTCATCTCTCCCACGAAGCACTTCAATAGTCAGCACGTCAACTTCCTCAGGCACCATATAAGTGCTCTGAACAAAGCGCACAGGGCTGTCATTTTTCGTAATATTAATCTGAACAGAATTTTTTGTGGTGTTGATTTCAGCTCCTCCCTCCACACTTCTCAGATGAACGACAAACAATTCATCATTTTCAGGTATCTGGAAGAATAATATTAGCAATCAGGTATAAGTCACAATCCAAAAATATGCAGAACAGTCTTACTAAGAAATACACATTATATACATTTCAGAAAAGGAACATATGCAGACAGGACAAATCATTTCAATATTAAAACAATCAGAAAAGAACTCAAGAACTTGTAACTTGGACGGAAAATCTTTTCTCAAAACTTAGTGCTTCCATTTTCTAAAATAAACAGTGCTCCAGTAGTATTAAAAAGTTGGGGAAGAGATCAAACAAAAACAATACACAGACTAGGCAGGAGTCAGAAAAAAGGGGGATCTCTACAACTCAAAACTATGAGATGATCTGATTCCCACCATCAAACCCATCTCAATTTGGAAATGAGTTTTCCTCCCAACTATTTAGATTTACACTTTCACTGATGTTAGCATTGATTTACCTCTACATATGAGTAAAAGTATATGGGAACAATACATGGGCACAATTTACCTTGACTCTCATTTCTGGATGACTGGGAAAGGAGGACTTCCTACCTCCAGAAACACCCATATACCTGAGGAGAGTTTCAAACACAGATCCAAGATTGTATTTTTTGCTGCTTAGTTATTTATTGGATACTGGTATTTTTTCCACCAGACAATTGTTTAAACTATATCTTTGTTCCTCCTATTTCTTTACTAATACCAGACGCAACAGGTGTAGCATGGCTTATGAGCCTGGAAATAAAGAGCTTAAGGATGATGTTTTCCTTCTACATTACTACATATTATTCCCTATATATTGGTTTGTTAAATTAATTTCACTAGCAATGATTTCACTTTTTTCATTTTTAATATGAATATAGGTTAATGTAAATCTTTAAAAATTATGAATGATCTTTGCATACGAGCCTGGCTGCAAACTCTCACAAAACTAGTCTTATGTGCTTCTGAGAAAAATTACAGGCCAAAATTACTTTTTATTGATAATGGTAATATTCTGTTGTAACGTTGACAAATCCTTTTACACATTTTTGTTTACCGAGTTAAACAAGTTCTGAATTTCCTGCTGTCCAATATTTCTTCTCTTTCCTGCTCATTTGCTAATTGGCCACCCTCAGATCCTTTCTTAGTGCTAAA